>CM060954.1:90926830-91181827 GCA_030765055.1 Mantis religiosa | reverse complement strand
TCCGCCACTGGGCACCATCCAGAGAGAGAGATCCAGGTGCGGCAGGCGAACAAGCGCACACACACATACACCTCTGTATCACACAAAGGCGAGAAGGGAGGGCGAGATGTTGGAGATCAGAGAGATTTGCCGCTCGCTGGACCAGGTGCTGCTGCTGCCCTTGCTCCACCATCCGAAACTTCAGGTGCGCCAACTTGTATATTTCGGTCACACTTTAAGTATCCAGTACACACGTTAATGCAGTTATTACTGTGTAAACAAGTTAGTAGCTGTCATTTGAATCATTATGAGGGCCAACTTGTGTATTTCGGTCACACTTTAAGTATCAAGTCCACACGTTAATGCAGTTATTACTGTGTAAACAAGTTAGTGGCTGTCATTTGAATCATTATGAGGGCCAACTTGTGTATTTCGGTCACACTTTAAGTATCAAGTCCACACGTTAATGTAGTTATTACTGTGTAAAAAAATTTAGTAGCTGTCATTTGAATCATTATGAGCGCCAACTTGTGTATTTCGGTCACACTTTAAGTATCAAGTCCACACGTTAATGCAGTTATTACTGTGTAAACAAGTTAGTAGCTGTCATTTGAATCATTATGAGGGCCAACTTGTGTATTTCGGTCACACTTTAAGTATCCAGTACACACGTTAATGCAGTTATTGCTGTGTAAAAAAGTTAGTAGCTGTCATTTGAATCATTATGAGCGCCAACTTGTGTATTTCGGTCACACTTTAAGTATCAAGTCCACACGTTAATGCAGTTATTATTGTGTAAACAAGTTAGTAGCTGTCATTTGAATCATTATGAGGGCCAACTTGTGTATTTCGGTCACACTTTAAGTATCCAGTACACACGTTAATGCAGTTATTGCTGTGTAAAAAAGTTAGTAGCTGTCATTTGAATCATTGTGAGCGCCAACATGTGTATTTTGGTCACACTTTAAGTATCAAGTCCACACGTTGATGCAGTTATTACTGTGTAAACAAATTAGTAGCTGTCATTTGAATCATTATGGGCGTCAACTTGTGTATTTTGGTCACACTTTAAGTATCAAGTCCACACGTTAATGCAGTTATTACTGTGTAAACAAGTTAGTAGCTGTCTTTTGAATCATTATGGGCGTCAACTTGTGTATTTTGGTCACACTTTAAGTATCAAGTCCACACGTTAATGCAGTTATTTTTGTGTAAACAAATTAGTAGCTGTCATTTGAATCATTTTGGGCGCCAACTTGTGTATTTTGGTCACACTTTAAGTATCAAGTCCACACGTTAATGCAGTTATTACTGTGTAAACAAGTTAGTAGCTGTCATTTGAATCATTTTGGGCGCCAACTTGTGTATTTTGGTCACACTTTAAGTATCAAGTCCACACGTTAATGTAGATATTGCTGTGTAAACAAGTTAGTAGCTGTCATTTGAATCATTTTGGGCGCCAACTTGTGTATTTTGGTCACACTTTAAGTATCAAGTCCACACGTTAATGCAGTTATTACTGTGTAAACAAGTTAGTAGCTGTCATTTGAATCATTTTGGGCGCCAACTTGTGTATTTTGGTCACACTTTAAGTATCAAGTCCACACGTTAATGTAGTTATTGCTGTGTAAACAAGTTAGTAGCTGTCATTTGAATCATTTTGGGCGCCAACTTGTGTATTTTGGTCACACTTTAAGTATCAAGTCCACACGTTAATGCAGTTATTACTGTGTAAACAAGTTAGTAGCTGTCATTTGAATCATTTTGGGCGCCAACTTGTGTATTTTGGTCACACTTTAAGTATCAAGTCCACACGTTAATGTAGTTATTATTGTGTACACAAGTTAGTAGCTGTCATTTGAATCATTTTGGGCGCCAACTTGTGTATTTTGGTCACACTTTAAGTATCAAGTCCACACGTTAATGCAGTTATTACTGTGTAAACAAGTTAGTAGCTGTCATTTGAATCATTGTGAGCGCCAACTTGTGTATTTTGGTCACACTTTAAGTATCTAGTCCACACGTTGATGCAGTTATTACTGTGTAAACAAATTAGTAGCTGTCATTTGAATCATTATGGGCGTCAACTTGTGTATTTTGGTCACACTTTAAGTATCAAGTCCACACGTTAATGCAGTTATTACTGTGTAAACAAGTTAGTAGCTGTCTTTTGAATCATTATGGGCGTCAACTTGTGTATTTTGGTCACACTTTAAGTATCAAGTCCACACGTTAATGCAGTTATTACTGTGTAAACAAATTAGTAGCTGTCATTTGAATCATTTTGGGCGCCAACTTGTGTATTTTGGTCACACTTTAAGTATCAAGTCCACACGTTAATGCAGTTATTACTGTGTAAACAAGTTAGTAGCTGTCATTTGAATCATTTTGGGCGCCAACTTGTGTATTTTGGTCACACTTTAAGTATCAAGTCCACACGTTAATGTAGTTATTACTGTGTAAACAAGTTAGTAGCTGTCATTTGAATCATTTTGGGCGCCAACTTGTGTATTTTGGTCACACTTTAAGTATCAAGTCCACACGTTAATGCAGTTATTACTGTGTAAACAAGTTAGTAGCTGTCATTTGAATCATTTTGGGCGCCAACTTGTGTATTTTGGTCACACTTTAAGTATCAAGTCCACACGTTAATGTAGTTATTGCTGTGTAAACAAGTTAGTAGCTGTCATTTGAATCATTTTGGGCGCCAACTTGTGTATTTTGGTCACACTTTAAGTATCAAGTCCACACGTTAATGCAGTTATTACTGTGTAAACAAGTTAGTAGCTGTCATTTGAATCATTTTGGGCGCCAACTTGTGTATTTTGGTCACGCTTTAAGTATCAAGTCCACACGTTAATGTAGTTATTATTGTGTAAACAAGTTAGTAGCTGTCATTTGAATCATTTTGGGCGCCAACTTGTGTATTTTGGTCACACTTTAAGTATCAAGTCCACACGTTAATGCAGTTATTACTGTGTAAACAAGTTAGTAGCTGTCATTTGAATCATTTTGGGCGTCAACTTGTGTATTTTGGTCACACTTTAAGTATCAAGTCCACACGTTAATGCAGTTATTGCTGTGTAAACAAGTTAGTAGCTGTCATTTGAATCATTTTGGGCGTCAACTTGTGTATTTTGGTCACACTTTAAGTATCAAGTCCACACGTTAATGCAGTTATTACTGTGTAAACAAGTTAGTAGCTGTCATTTGAATCATTTTGGGCGCCAACTTGTGTATTTTGGTCACACTTTAAGTATCAAGTCCACACGTTAATGTAGTTATTGATGTGTAAACAAGTTAGTAGCTGTCATTTGAATCATTTTGGGCGCCAACTTGTGTATTTTGGTCACACTTTAAGTATCAAGTCCACACGTTAATGTAGTTATTATTGTGTAAACAAGTTAGTAGCTGTCATTTGAATCATTTTGGGCGCCAACTTGTGTATTTTGGTCACACTTTAAGTATCAAGTCCACACGTTAATGCAGTTATTACTGTGTAAACAAGTTAGTAGCTGTCATTTGAATCATTTTGGGCGTCAACTTGTGTATTTTGGTCACACTTTAAGTATAAATTCTACACGTTAATGCAGTTATTGCTGTGTAAACAAGTTAGTAGCTGTCATCTGAATCATCGTGAGCGCTAACTTGTATATTTCGGTCACACTTTAAGTATCAAGTCCACACGTTAATGTAGTTATTGATGTGTAAACAAGTTAGTAGCTGTCATTTGAATCATTATGAGCACTAACTTGTGTATTTTGATCACAGTTTCCAGTTCACACGTTAATGCAGTTTTTACTATGTAGACCAATTAGCCGCTGTTACTGCTCTTTGAAGGATTGACATCTACCACATACCGCTGTCGCTGTCCCTGCAAACCAGATATCAAGAGCGAAATGAAATAAAGGATGGTAAAACTCCTATTGCTTTGACGAGAGAACTTTTTGACGATGACATGGGAACCTTCTACTCGAAACGTCTTGGGCATAGGGGATACTGACGGGGCGTTCTGTGGCAATGCATGGGGACTTCGCTATGCTGTACCGTGCTGTACCGCCACCTGATTTGGCTACCCTTGGTGTCTTGAGCCTTCCTTGTGGATGTTAAATGATTGTTAAGTGTTAAGTACTGACCCCAGCACTTTAATCCTCCTAGGAAACTTCAGGTAGTTTTTTTTTTTTTTTTTTTTTTTTTTTTTTTTTTTTTTTTTTTTTTTTTTTTTTGTAATGTTACTTCCTCCAACGTTAAGCCATATCGGACGGTAATGAATGAAATGGGTGAAATGATGCTCAAATGAGTCCGGGGTCCATGGAGCTTAGAGATACCCGACATTCGTCTTTAAGGAGAATGGAAAACCCCGGAAAAAACCGTATCCAGGTAACTCATCCTGACCGAGATTCGAACTCGAGATCTCTTGAACGTGAGGCAGACACGCTACCATCTATGCTACCGAGGCGGGGGTTTGGGTTGTGTTTTATCACGAAGCCTATATAATATATATGTAATATTTAATTTCTTAATTTCCGTAAAATATTGTATTCATAAAATTGCAGTATCCAGAAACAAAATACCCCAGAACACAATTTCTGAGAAATTTCATATTAACAAGGTCTCGTTTTAAGCACACAAGACCGAGCGGGATGGCTCAGGCGGTTTCGTCTTTGGCCCACATTCGGGAGGCCTGGGTTCGATTCCCGTGGCCGACTAACCAGATCCATGGGTTTTTCCCCGTGTGTTTTCCTGGGTCGCATTGCGAATGCTGGGTAGGTTAATTACATTCCCTGAATTTTCTGTCCCTCCATTTCATCTCCTTTATCATTTCATATCATCTCTCATCTGTTGGTCTCTTTCAAGGTAGAAGTGTCGGCGGGTGTCTCGGCGGTGTCATGGCTCTTTGGGTCGGTCGCGCTCTGTCTCCTCTTGCCTCATTCTTCCTCCCGGGGATGCTCCACTTGGGGCACAGGTAGAATAAACTAGAGATTTCGTTACCGAATGCTCTCCTATCCTAAGCCTAAGCACACAAGACAAAGAACCCAAGGAATTTTCCCAGTTCAATTAACTTGTTACATGGAATACCTTTATTATTTTTTATTTTCTTTTGGTTCTTAATATATTTGGTATCGTATTCGTATGCTAGGTGGCTTAGAGGATATTACAGAAGGGTGGCTTTTTAGGCAACTATTAGATATCCTCCAACTGTACTTTTTATGACAATTGTACAATAATTTAGAAGACTTTTTTTGGTCTTTGTCCTTTAGGATTATAATTTCATAATATTTCCAAATTCCATGATATTCGTAATAACTCATTAAGATCCCCTTACACCAATATTAAACAGAAGTAAAAGAGGTGCCTCTATGATTAAAACATTTTGAATGTGACATATAGTCTGCAGTTATCGAAAAAATGATTATTTTTCTTAAGAAAGGATTATAATCCCTTATAATTTATATTAATTGTCGGTTGAGTAGTTTATGATGTTATGTTGAACACAATTATCTCTCTGTATATATTTAGTATATATACTTAACGGGCGTAGTTACAGTGTAGGATATGCAGTAGAGTTTGCTTTATAACTGTGTGAGGCTTAGATATTTTATTACATATATCTGTAGAAGTAGAATGATATTAAAAGTTTGGCCAACATATGCTATATTTGAATAAAATTTAAATTAAGCTAACATGTCTACTTTGACTAGATTTATGAATTGCTTTGAACAAAACTTAATTATATTTACGACATTTTTTTAAAATAACAACCAAAACGATAACAAAGGCACGACTATCCATGTATACATTGGTATTCACATAGAAAACTCTTGAAGTTGTGGTTGGCTAGGTTAGGCGCTGGCGGATTCAAATCCGGCCAAGATCGATGGTTTTTAAATGTACTTCACAAGCGGCAATCCCAAACCAGAGATTTACCGTAAATAACTCTTATGGTACAAGTTTCAGGGTGTCGTCGGTGGCTATATGATTCTTGTAATTGTCAACTTCGTAAGCCTTATATTTGATGTTTTATTTCATATAAAAATTAAAAGGCATATTCAATCAATATATTCTATTGTGAGTCCTTGTGAGCCCCTACAGTCAGAAGTTGAAATTAGAAGCTGTCTTTTGGGCTATGTCAGTCTGGAAGAACAGTGCTTTTTAGTGGTGAAATAATTATTAAAATCTGCTGATGCTTTCTGAGCTGAACTCTCTCTCCCTCTCTCTCTCTCCCTCTCTCTCTCTCTCCTTCTATGTACTGTAATAATTTAAATCTTGTGAAATTTGCAGTGTGAGTAATATCCTTACAAATAGCCTATGTAATCCTTGATTTTATATCACTGGGGAAAGGAAAAGAAGCATAGAAAATAGAAGTAAAATATACATAAGCCACATCAATGTCCATTTAAATGAGTAAATTATTTTAAACCTTTTTTTCTGACATTGAACTTTTCCAGAATATTCGTCGTTCATATGCGGTTTTTCAGTATCTTAGATGGAATGTTCACTTTAAAACATCATGTAATCTTTTTTTTCATGCATGTGCAATACGCAGAGTAACTTTAACTACCAGCTATTTTGACACTTGACTCATCTTCTCAGCCTCCTGCGTGTTTCGAAATGTGAACTGTACTAATTTCTAGTGAGTATAAGCATACATAAAATAACGTATTTGAATGATTTTGTGAGTATAACATAAATTATAGAAGTATAGGAGCTAGAAACCGGCCCTCCGGTTTCCTCCGTCAGCATTCCATCAGTTGCTCCATCACCATCTTTCCTATCATTCACCTCGCCGTCATATATCATCCGCTTCCTTCAGCTTTATACCAAGCATTGGGCTAAGTACCTATCCCGGTTCTCTATCGGATCCAAAGCTTCGGTTCCTCAGGCCTGACCTTAAAAGGGATAGAGGAACAAGAATACCCTAACACCATGATAGTGGTACAACTAGGGAAATTAAAGGAGAAGAAGATTAACCCAGTGAATGCGTAATGAATTATGTTTATATTTCATTCAGTGACTAATGAATATAATATAGTATGACAATGGATAAGTAGCTATTATTAAATGGCCGCGGTTAAATATAATAACAATAACCATGCTATCCCATGTATCTTTCTCTGACATCGGATGTTATACATTTTAAAAGTCTCATAGCATTAAAGCTACAAAGATGGTTCGGTATGAACATTTTTCTGTCTGCAAATGTGCGCAAGCTACGTCGTTCACGTTCAATGCAAGTATGCGAATCGAAAGTCTTCTTGTTATATAGTTAGCGTTAATGTCAGAATATGTGATGTATGTTGTTCAGATTCATGTATTATTTCTTACTTTACCGCACACCTGCATCGGCTGCTTTGTCAATAAAGGAGAATATTTTACGGTTGCCATGGTAGAATTGGTTCAAGACTTGCTGAGAACGTATACTGCGATACAAGTGCAGTAAGCGCGTCTTTGCAGAACAAGGAGAAAATTTGAAAATACTCGATGTTTCTGCAAAGCATTTAACGCAAGAGAATTGGATACTATTTTTTCGACGATGGTGGCTAATATGAATCTAAATGCGAAAATAAAATTAATCATTGTCAGCTTTTCAAAAGCATAATTACCTAAAGCTAGCGAGATGGTGGTCGATTAATCGCAACTAGTAGTTTTGGACAGTAAAACAGAACGTGTCTTGCTTTCGGTCAAAATGAATTTTATTTTATTTTAATGAATTTATGCATGAATTAATTCACAAATAAAAATTTAAAAGTAATCATTTAAAGAAATAATATAAGTGTTTTGTATAGTAATTTCCTAAAAGAGCTAAAAAGTATAAAGTAATTTCTTATAACCCCATACCGATGTTACAGATTTTCCAGAAAATTTGCGAATCTTAATTTTTAATATTTATTGTGAGATTTAAACTGGAAAATATGAGGCGCGGCAGCCATTCATAAAAGTTCAAAAAATGGATCGTATTAATAATAGTACAATAAAATTATTTGTGACTTAGGTGTACTATTCATGCATCGATAGTTTATCGCACGCGCCCCATTTTCATTTTAATTCTTATAGGTATGTTCATAGCTAGATATTAAAAATTCCCTGTCACACGTTTAGAAAAATTTGTATGGGGGTCAGGCAATTTAGTGAGTTATAACTTTGGAGAGGGCTGAGAAAAATTATTTTATACCTTTTGGTCGGTTTTAAAATCGCGGTATTGTCACGGCAACAGGCGCAAAAGTTTCGGCACAAATAAGAAAACAGTCGGCGGATAAAGTTTCATGGTAATAAAGATCCTTGCTAAGCAGCTAATGATAGCGCGTTTTGTGTAAATAAGCGCCGGCAAGCAAAGATAGCTGAGGTAAAGGACTTGCCGGCATAGATTAAGTTATGCTTCTGGAATGTGATAGAATATTTGATTTCTTTATTCTTCCGGAAATATCTCGAATCTAGAATTAGGTATTTAAGCAAGTGACGGCTCGCAAAGTCAGTTAGTTGTGAAACAGTGTTGTGAAATGAGAGACAGTCAGCTGTGTAACGAGAGCTAGAGATGTAATCTGCTTTCACTGTTTGTTATTGTGATCGACCTTGGAAGATTGTGTTGTATTGTTGATGTAATGTTGTTACGTGAGAATTGAACAGTGTATCTCTACGGAATTGAACATTTAGAATTTCGGCAAATTGGACTTTTATTCATTGAACCCACAAAGTCACAGTATATTAGTTTTTATTTTGTATTGGTTTGTTTGCATTTAGTGCACGCTTAGCCTCCTTTAAAAGTATTTTAATCCTTACTCACAGCAAAGGAAAAATATGGTATATCAATTATTGTTTTAAAACATAGCCAGCGAATCATCTGTGTTACAGGTTTAGGACAGCTGAATTCCTATTCTTCCCCTATTTTAGTCTACGGTTAGAAAAACAAATAATAAATTTGGCGTGACAAATTTGGGAAACTATGGACAGCCACCTAATTAGTTGGGTGGAAAATTTAGTGCTTCTGTCACATTTGCCTGCTTGATGCTACTTTAGTTTTTCACTTAATCATATCAGATTTTAAATCATTGCATAAATTGTAAAAATAATATTAAAATTTGGAAAGAAAACAGTTATAGAACGATGGTGATACAATCACATCCTTTACAACGAGCTGTTATTTTGCAGGAGTTGAGTGCGGAGAGACGTCTGCTCCCGTTTTCTGCTCTGCTCGGAATAGGGGTAAGAAATGGACAGTGACCTGGAAGAATTAAGCGCCCCGGAAAGGTGTTGCCGCTCTTTTACTAAGGTAAGCTTTATTGATTTGTAGTTTGCGTGTCTTTACAACGGGCAAACTCACAGCTCGGCATGATATACCGTAGAAAAGCACTCTTCAATAAGCAGCTTCTAAAGCTTCTGAAACCTCAAAGAGGAGAGAAAAACTGCCATAATATTGCGTCTTCCGCTTTTTAGAAAAGCAAACAGCCAACCACAGGAAATACATATTTAAAACCCAATCGTTTCTTCTACTTTGTTTCAGTGATCTTGCAACTCATAAATCCTGAAGCTCATAAATATAGTATATTTGCCAGAAGATTGGTCTTCTATTGAAATGCACTTGAGTAACTTATACTTTTTTGTTTAACAGTTAATTCTAAATTATTTACGATAAAAGTGTTAAAATAATATATATTTGATATGTGCTGTCATAAATTTTTTTTGGCACCATATGGATATTAAATTGCAAAGTGCAAATAACAGCATTGTCTGTAGAGTATATTCGGACATGCGCAATGGTGAGCTCTAGTGTGTTGCTTTTGTTGTGCCTTCATAGCACCAGTGCTGACAACATGATCACTTAACACAACTTTCTATAATATATAGAAGGCTGTGGCAAAAACTGTTCTGGATTTTCTCTATTCTTCATGTTATGAATACAAAAATTTAAAAACTTGACGTGTTTTACATTCCACCATTGCAGAAATCTATTGTATGTAATATCGTACTGTTTCCTCAATTTCTTCGGTAAAGATTCTAACAATATCTTTTCTCATGCTTGCATAAATCTCTTCTGTTTCTGCAAAATCCATTTTTGAAGAGATAAAATAACTCACAAATACTAAGGCCACCACTTAATATATTTACATTATCTCCACCGCAAGAAACAATTAGTGTTATTAAAATACTATTCCACTGAGAGTTAAAATCTTGAATTTTTAATGATTGCCTCACATTACAACTTCTATTTTTAATTCCAGGTGTCTAACAGTATATTTTAAGTTATTATTTATACGATTATGAACCAAAAGTTCCATTCCATAGATGATATGAATAATATGAGACAAAAATTCCATGCAGTCGAAATATTTTTACTATTTTTGATGTCTTTATTATCGTATAAAACAACGGACTTCCTATTTACAATTTTTTGTATATTTGCATACTACAGATGCACATTTTCCTCACGGATTGGTTACCCATGAATTAAATTACATTATTAAAAGTATTAAGTGTACAGAGGATATTAGTTTAGAAATGTTTTTCACAAACCCTTTATTAATTAGTTCTAAATAGTTGAAGTAAAGTGAACAATAGGTGTATCGTGTTAAAGACATGAAGTATTGAGAATTGTAACAGAAAGATAATATCCTAATAAAGTAAATTGAAGTCTTTGGAGAGTGAAAAGTTTAACGACATTCAATACAATCTCCAAATAAATTTTAACTCTCGCAGTGGATTCAGTTCCAATGTTGGCTAGACTCTATGATAAGGATTGGAGGAGAGACTTAGCTCCTCGAATATAGAAGGCCTTCTGTGCCCTTCCCAAGAGGGAGGAGTGTGTTCAGACCATACTAAGGGTGGTCGGAGGAGAGTCGACGGCAGAGGGCAGGGACACTAATATATACAGAAACATCCAGGTGGGGATTTGCACAACCGGATCCCCTTCCCCCCGTGGACTTACATATTCTCTGTAGGACATTGTACCCGTAGACCTCCTCCGATCTGAAGGACCAGGATTTACGAGACCAAATTCCCTGCCATGTAGGCCGAAACTTCCATCAATACTTAGGATTATGAAGTAGCCAAATAGGATGAAGAATGAATTGAAATAAGTTATGTAAAATGAAGGGACAGAAATTCCAGTATCCGCTTAGGGCCGAGTGGGAATGCTCAGGCGGTTTCGTCTATGGCCCGCATTCGAGTGGCCCTGGTTCGATTACCGTGGTCGATCTACCTGACCCATTTCTTTTTTCGGTGGGTTTCCCGGGTCGCCAGGTGAATTCTGGGTAGATTAATTACATTCCCCCCCATTTCATCTCCATTATCATTTCACATCATCTCTCATCCGGTGGTCTCTTTCTGGGTAGGAGTGCGAGTATCTCGGCACTGTGTGGCTACTTGGGTCGGCCGCCCTCTATCTCCTCTCGCCTCATCCTTCCCATCGGAGATGCCCCACTTGTGGATTAGGTACAATAAACCACAGGTTTCCGTACCGAATCCGCTCCATACTAATCCTAACACACAGCTTTCGGAAACCCCCGAAAAAAGATGGATCAGGAAGTTCGGCCAAGGGCATCGAGCGCATGACCTTCCTAATGCAGGCCACTGATCCTACTATCTGAGCCACCCCGCTTACTATTTCAATTTTACTCTCTCAGGATTATGCTTTTGTTCACTGACTGTCTCTAGTCTCAATTTTTGTTGTAGTTCGTTAGCCACCTTGATTAAAAACACAGCATTCGATATATAAGATTATTTTTCTTCTTCATCTTCTTCTACTACTACTACAGCTGCTGCAGCTCTTCTTGACTTCTACAAGCCTATTTCATTTTGTTCATCAGATGTTTAAGTTTCTATTTCCTATTGCTTTTCAAGTACATTCTTCCCATTTCAACGCCAGTCTTCTTCCTCTTGATGGTTGCCATTTCAAGATTTTCTTTTATCAACGTAGTCTTGCATTCTCTGGACGTGGACCCACACACGGATAAATCACTTTATACTCCAATCATATTTTATGGAACAAATTATTGTATTTTCATCTCCTACTCTATTTTGCCTTTTAGGCTTCAAGCATAATCCAGATCCTTCTCCATTAATCTAATTCTCATTTGAGGTGTACACAAGTTGTAAAATAATTTTTTAAATATCTGTCCAATATTGCTATCCTATACTATACCATGCAATGCTTTAGTCAGCTCTCTTTCCGATCGCTATTCTGGAATTGAAATGTACTCACATGAGCAGAACTGCTTTTTAATGTTTCTAAATACACAATTTTTATGTATCATTTAATAGTAATCAGTCATCGGTACTTCTCAAAATTGAGAATAAGCAACAAAGTGGCGATGTAGGTAGTTGTGTTCTGAAGTGAAGTGCGACTTCAGTCTAGGTCGTTCCAGAATGAATCGCATAGCACCAGATACTCGAGGAAAGTGAGGAAACAGCATACCAGTGCAGCAGAAATGTGCTGTTAAATGTCAACGATTTTCAGTTCATATTGAAGTTGTGCATCACGGTTCTAACTTGGAGCGTTCGTTGACTGTTGTAAATGTTTACCTAGCGAGGTGGGCTCACGGTAACGTGTGAGAATCATTTCAGGAGGTCGCGGGTTCTGCACTTTTCTTGGCTTCCCCTTGTGTTACTTAGGCCAATGCTGGCATGCTTACTTTCATACCGCCATTTTCTTATCACCGATAAAATCCTCCTGGTGAGGATGGCGATACTGAACCCGGAGTGTCGTCGGCTGCACCGGAGGAAGAACGGACTTACACTTGTCTGTGAGACTTATCTATCTGTGAATCTGTGGCCTCCTATGGTTTCCTCATTTCATCTCTTCTTTCTGGGGGCGTTAGGTGCGAGCCCTCTTCATCACGGGGGGCACCCGAAACCGGGACAGACCATAACATGCACCCTAATGTGACTGTGTACTTCAAGCGCAGTCCGTGGGAGAAATCTGGACCGATCAGAATGACATGTGAAAGCGTGGACGGGGTCCCTAACATTTTCTAGGGTTAGCCCCACTAGCTCCAAACCCATGGGGTTCCTCTTAAGGGAAGCCTGTACAGTGAATACTCAGACGGTGGGTCAGTGAGTAGTCTAACCCATACCAAGAAAGAACCTTCACAAGTTCACCTCCCACCGCCCACCCGCAACACGCCGAGTCCTTCAACCCTGAAAAGATGATGATGAGGATGAAGGAAATTATGGAAAGATAAGTCGTGGTAGAAGAGCAGGCACCCCAGCATTCGCCTGACGACCCAGTCTGAATTGCGGTCTATCCCGTGACCTCCTGAATGAGAGTTTCACACGTTACCGTGGAGCTACAACGCCTCGGTTTATTGAGAAGGTAAAATTGTTATAATGGCGATGAATATCTGTTTCTAACAAGAACAAGATCAACTACTACTACTACTACTACTACTACTACTACTACTACTACTACTACTACTACTACTACTACTACTACTACTACTACTACTACTACTACTGCTGCTGCTGCTGCTGCTGCTCTGCACTAGAACTTGAAGTATGTAAAAATAATGGAGAGAGTCCAGAGAAATGTATTGTTGAGAACAGTGTGCCTGTATAAGGATGTATCAAACAGGGCGCTGCAAGTAATAGCAGGAGCCATACCAATTGACTTAATGGTGAAAGAAAGGCAGCTCATAAGTGCATTGAACGATTACCACTCTACTGAACTAAAACTAAGGATTAGAAACCAAATTGTGGATGATTGGCAAAAGAGATGGGTGGAGACTACACTGGTGGGACAATAAACCAAGAAATTAATTCCAGGTGTGAGAACATGGTTGCTCTGTCCACATCGGGATGTTGATTACTTTCTTGCTCAAGTTTTAACCGGCCATGGAAGGTTTAAAGGGTATGCCCATAGAGTGGGAAAGTATGACAACACTAGCTGTGCATACTGTAACGAACATGACTCGGTAGAGCACACTTTTCTTCTACTGCCCACGATGGGAGGGAAAGAGACGGCAAGTAAATTACAAATTGGAGGTGGAATTGTCAGCAGAAAACTTATATACCGTTATGATGATGAATAAGGAGTCATGGAACACAGTGAAGCAGTTAGCTAGGCACATACTTGAAACCAAGGAAAATGATGAAAGAAAGGTGGTAGATTAAGTATACTTTAAAGGATTAAGAGCTGACTTAAGGAAGCGCGGTTTTTATTAAATGCTACCATGCTGAAGTTATGCATTATTGCGGATCCAGATGGTATGGTATGTGAATAAGGGTTCCTTAGTTGGTAAGAATCCAACTCACCACGCATAGCGGCGTCTAAGAAGATTTTTATTCCCTTACTATAAAAAAACTGCTGCTGCTACTGCTACTACTACTACTACTACTACTACTACTACTACTACTACTACTACTACTACTACTACTACTACTACTACTACTACTAATAATAATAATAATAATAATAATAATAATAATAATAATAATAGCAGTAGTAATCGTAAGTAATATACGGAAAAGCTTTACATCACCTCAAGACCTCATCTATTTTTAGTGTTCGGCAGCCACTGTTGTAGTCAAATACACAGCAGTAAAACAGTTTTCAAAACGTTAAGCTCCTTTGTGTTCAAGTTTAGTAGAGCGTATGCTAAAATTACGAACGTTTTATTCAGTCAAAGAAGATTAAAATAC
The DNA here is from genome assembly GCA_030765055.1 of Mantis religiosa. NCBI lineage: Eukaryota > Metazoa > Arthropoda > Insecta > Mantodea > Mantidae > Mantis > Mantis religiosa. The sequence goes on along the minus strand of CM060954.1, from coordinate 91,167,217 downwards.
TTCAAGATTTCTAAAAGCTCATTAGCTTTGAGTTTCTCCCTCTTGCCGCCCCTCCCTATGTCTATCTCTTAAGTCTCTTTGTCTCTCTAGCTCGCTCCCTGGCGCGCGTTACTCTTCATTCCTGAGGTCCTGAGAGTCTGTTGCATTACATATCAGCTACCTGTTTCAGTTACATCAGCGAATTGTATATTTAAAGGACCCTTAAAGTTGTAATTAGGAAGTAATTTCCACAGAGGTTTATCTGGGTGGTTAATGAAAAAACTACCTAAGTCCAATATTGTAGAGTTAGACGTACATCTCGGCGAGTTTTTAAGTGGAAGGTAATAATAAAAAAGCAAATAATCCATTTGATATTCAGTTAAAACTTCAAAACAAAACCTTTAAACCGAAAAAAATTAAATATAAAGCTAAATGTCTTACTTAACCTAAACTAACCTTTACACATTGTTTTAATCAGAACGATTAATCCAGTTATTCAAAAAATAAATAAGTAATCAGAAAGTTTTAAGTAAGAACCATATTGTATATTATGGATATAAGTGAGACTGCAAATAACAGTAGTTCCTTATTATGCATCTGTGTGGTAGAAGCGTTCTTATTAAAGGAGATAAGTAATTAAAGTTCATAAAAGAGTATGGAGAATACATTTCTGCTTGTCTATATGGTCGGATTGTCAACGAACATTTGTATTCATTTGCAGCACAACCTTCCAAAAGTTGGATCACGAAACTGTGTTTGCACCTAGGTACAACCTAGTGTTGTTCTTTTTTTTTAAGCTTTTAAAATGGTTTTAGCAAAGAAAGGAGTACTTTGTGAATCCATTTCGAATGAAATATAATACGACGAGGTTGCTAACTGAGCGAGGTAGCGCCACGAGATAAACAGCTCTAGCATTTGTTATGGACTTCCACGAGTATCTTCGAGGTTTCTGCCTGCGACCCTATAAACTCCCACAGTTCGCGCACTTCATCCATTCCTCTGGGTGTGTTACAGTTTGCCACAGCAAAGAAAGTCCCTGGGGAATGAGGTGCAAGGAGAGATTAGACACTTCTGATACACTGCCTGGCAGTTATTTGAGACTCGGGTAAGTTCAGTTACAGCCTATTCAGAAACATTCTAACGGCTTCTACTTTTGTGAATAAATCTTCTCGGTTTTAGGATACTGGTGATAAGGGCGCATGTTTTTTAACGGTTCTACTCCTTGTGTAGTGTGCGTTCTCTGCCACACACATTCACTGTCTTTGTTGCACTGGGTGACCTATCTTTTCTGTGTGTAGGTCGAATAATGCGAGGTCCTTCCGTCGTTGTCAAACCCTTTATGAGGTTGCTAATTACAGAATAACATGTGTCCGTAAAATATGGTATCCAATTTTATTTAATATAGAACACATGTTTATTGTCAATGAATGTTACATTGATGGAAAGGCGGAACTTACAGCTATTTTTCAACGTAAGCACCATTGCGATCGATGGGTTACCTTATCTACCATAATTTCCTTCCCAAAATGTCTCTTTAATTTTATTTCCTTCTCATCCGTATTCTAGGTATCGTGGTGTATATTTTGATTTTTATTTTTTATTTACGTCCTCCAACGTTAATCATATCGGACGATGAATGGAATGGGTGAAATGATGTTCAAATGAGCCCAGGGTCCATAGAGCTTAGACCTACCCGACATTCGTCTTTCAGGATAAGAGAAACCCCAGGATAAAACCTTATCCAAGTAGCTCACCCTGACCGAGATTCGAATTCGGGACCTCTTGAACGTGCGGCAGACATGCTACCACCACGCTACCGAGGCGGGGCCCGTGGTGTAGATGGCTCGGATGTTTGTCCAAAAGAAAATATGCTTCCTGTGAACATTACAGTTTGGTCTACGTGTTGTTCCGCGCCCTTTAGGCAATTTTAGCAGCGGTACGGGTCTTCGAGCCGGGAACTGTTAGGAACTTCTACGCCTGCGATCTGAAGCCAGTAGCTTCACCTTTCTCCTAAGCAGTATTGACTACAATATATCTGTGTAGCTGGCAGTGTCTCCTTTGTTGTATTATATGACTAGGTGTCTATAACTGTTCTACAGTATCCTATGTCTGTCTCCATGAAACTCCTCTAGTGCATAGTGAAAATGGCCAACTAAGTCTTGTTTAGTATTTGAAGGAGTTTAAGATATATTCTGAGAACACGACTGGCACTTCAACTGTGATAAAGAGAAACCCGAAATCACGAATAGAACTGGAACTTGGATTTCCGGCTCACCCGTTGTGGGTGGTAACCTCAATCCTCTTCCCTCATTATGAACGTTCTCTTCCGACTAATGAGATCTTCAGAATGATGGATTGTTGATTACGATGAATTAATGAGGTTTGCGCTCGCTCAACTTCTCCTTTGAGTTAACATGGAAGGGACATACACGAAAGCTGGAACAGAAACTTTGTCTCATAAAGGATTCGAACCATCATCCTAAGGCTTACTACAAAGTCCTCCAATGCTCACGAAGCGCAAATGGAGGTACCCAGAAATGAAGAACAAAGCACATGGCACCTACACATATTTGTATCACATAGGCAAAATCATCAAAATGAAACAAGTACAAGGGGCACTTGTATAAGGGACAATTAAAATGAAAACAAACGAAATACATAGTATTCTTGACAATAGCAGTTATCGAAACAATGAGGACAATACGATTTTTTAACCGTAATGACATTCCCTCTGTTCGTGTATATATTCTACCCTCTGTTTTCAGAAACAAGAGCTTTCTTTATGTGTCTTCTTTATACCACTTAGCCACTTAATTTTATAATTTTCTGCTTATGAGAAGGTTAAACCAAAAATTATTTGCACTCTGAAAGTGCTCTAGAACCACTTTCAAGACCTTTGCGAAGAAATACAAAAATCTATACTATGAAACTACGAGAATAAATGCAACGACCTTAATGAAAGCTACTGGAAACAGGTTTGAAAGACGAAATGAACATATAGGTACATATAATCCTCAAGAAAATTATTTCATAGGGTTTAAAAAGTATCATCAAACTAATTCAACAGTTAAATATAAGAAAAGCCTATCCCAAAATTCTCCCTAGTGGAACATTTTTTTTTTTTTTGTCTGAAAAATTATTTTAACTACGAGTAATCTAACTCCGCGATTACACGTGAGGCTCACATTTGGGAGTTTCCGAGTTAGTCGCCACTATGACCATGGGATTTTCCGACGTTTTCCCTAGTCGGCAAAGCGAATACTGGAGTGGTTGATTCTACCATACATAATATCTTATTTCATCTTCCTATTGACTAGAGCTGTGTGGCAGTCACGATGACAGATGGCTCAGAAGCTTGCGATTTTGATACCTGTCAGGTCTGTTAGAAGGGGGCCAAGCATCCAATGTTGGGAAACGCTTTTTTCGGTTACCGCTGGAGGGGAGCTCGTGAGTCATTCTCCAGTGTCGTTGACGGGCACCAAAAAGTGCCCCCAAAATGGGCATTCAAGCCTGTAACGTTAAACAGAACTGCGCGCCTGTGTCATCTGCGTTGTCGGTCCTACAGCCCATGCATTCCTTCATCTCATCCGTTGCTCCAGGGCTTAATGGGCAAAACACCCTTTGTGGTAGAGGTGCTAAGTGGGTCCTCCGTAACCTAATTTATCCTATTTATCTAACGATTTTTGTCTAAAATACCAGTTAAACGTATTTGCAAAACAAATAAAATTATATATATATATATATATTTGAATTTTCTGGATAACAATTTATTTCAGGTAATCTTTTGGCAGCATAGAACTTTCTGCGAAGTCCTAATAATGGTACGAATGGTTCAATGATTTGTTAGTCTTTAAATTTTTGTCGAATTTAAGTTGTTCTCGCAATTGCACATAAAAAGTATGGAATTTTAAGGCCAGATATATCCAGCAGTTCTTAAGTATTTGATTGATTCTACTCCTTTTGCGTTTTAACGAAATGTGTAATGTTTTTACGTCTGCAAATTTTAAAATAAAATATATAAAAAATAAAGTTTTATAGAAATAACTTGTAAACCCACTTTAAAGATAGAATATACACAGATGCATGCGAATATAACCAATACCTGTTAAGCTTTACCCTCTGTTTAGTGTTATTTGTGACCATTTCTTCATGTTAATTGCAATAAAGTTCCAGTGGATTTAATTTTTGCACGTTTTCTCTTAGAGAACAGCAGTCAAGATTACACGCAGTTCAGAGTATAACTGGACAAGAGTGGACCGCACACCGAACGACGAAAGACATAATCAGTGCTTGAAACAACACTACTACTGTCACCTGACTTTACATGCAGCTTGGTTGCATTCACTGGTAAAACCTTGCTTGAGTAAGCATACCGTATGAAATGTTTGCTTTCAGAATTGCCTGTATACTACTGCAGATTACTTTGCACACGCCCACATTTTACGAGTAGCCATTGCTTTGTGTACATCACAAGAAAACTTGCATTAAACTGGTTTCTAACATTACGAGGGTGGGTCAAAAAGTAAAGCCTCCTATTTTTTTCTCTTTTAATTGCCAAGAAAATTGAATCCAATTTACATAGCTTTAAAACTACAACATTGACGATTAATTTGTCACTATTCAATATAATCTCCGTCCTTTTCCACAGTTTTGGTTCACCTTTTAACTAGCATGTATTCCAGTGTGGTAAAACACACGGTCTTGCTTTCTAAGCCATTGACGCACGGACGTTTTCACAGCCTCCTCGTCTTCAAAATGAATTCCACGATGAGCTTCCTTTAGTGGCCCGAACAGATGGAAGTCTGATGGTGCCAGGTCAGGGCTGTTTGGGGGGTGAGGTAAGACTTGCGATCCCAATTTCTCAATTTCTGCAGTGGTGTAATGGCTGGTGTGTGGTCTTGCATTGTCATGCAAAAGAAGAACATCCTCCATAGTTTTTGTTGGGTGAACTCGGTGAAGACGTACTTTCAGCTTTTTGAGAGTTCTGACGTATTAGATAGAATTTATTGTGCACCCCTGCTCCTAAAATCAACCATAAGCACACCCTCTGCATCCCAAAACACTGTCGCCATAACTTTCCCTGCCGATCGCTGAGTTTTGAATTTTTTTTTCTTCGGTGACATTGTGTGATGCCATTCCATTGACTGCCTCTTTGATTCAGGTTAAAAAAAAAATGAACCCACGTTTTGACCACAGTAACAATTTTTCCATAAACTCCTCTCCCTCCAAATTGAAGCGCTGCAAGTTTTCGGAGGCCATTGTTTTCCTTGTTTCTTTGTTTTGGGCGGTAAATATTCTTGGTACCCAACGTGAACAAACTTTTGAGTAACCCAGTTGTTGAATAATCGTTATCACACTGCTTTTACTGAGGGAGGCATTGTGACACAATTCACCTGTTGTTACCCGGCGATCACCACGAATGATGTCATCGACTCGCTGAATGTTGCATGGAGTCACCGCTTCGCTTTTCATCTGCCAATGGTGTTTGCCCTTCAGCTTCGTTACAGCGACGAACCTTCGTCTAACAGTACTGACATCCACCGTTGCATCAACATACACATTTTTTAGCCTTTCGTGAATGCGAATTGGCGTTTCACCTTCCGCAGTCAAAAATTGAATCACAGAACGCTGTCTAATACGAATGTCGATGTCAGCCATTTTGCAAAAGGATGCAGTGCTGCCACCTGTTGACTTAGGAAGTTACTGCTGCAGGGGACTGGAGAAGAAGGTTTGAGGAATTGCGCCAAATTCAAAGTTTTCACATAACTTACTTATTTAAGGGGGAAAAATAGGAGGCATTACTTTACCCTCGTATTTCCCGAGCACGGCGAGTGACCTGATGCGGTGCATTACCACTCAGGGCCACGATTGACACCTATGGCATACTTTACGCATTCTCTTTTAATAACAACTGCTGCTTTCCACATTTTAGTATTTTCAATGAAGGCATTTTAGGTACTTCTTAATCTTCTAGTCGTTTAGGAACTGAAATGCTTAACGTTTAATCTCCGTTAAATTGAAAATAACGTTTGAATGTGAAATAATTTATCAAAATTGGTTGAGTGGTATTTGGGGTTAACTCTAAATACCTCGTACGTATATAAATGGATACAAACATGCATACTTACATACGTACACGTTTTCGTTTATACGTATGTCCATTAGTATGGACAACAGTGCCTTTTAAGTCTCTTAACATATTAATATAAAAGAGTCTCCAGTTGCTGATGACAACTGAATCCTATGTAACTGGCATTTGACAGCAATATTTTAAGATTCACCTAAAAATATCCAGCTCCCCAAGGCTCATAATAAAGCTGCACTTGACGTCTAGAAGGGAAAGCTCCTCACCTAAGGAAGTCCAATTAAATCTAAAACGACTCCGCACCAAAACCTCAAGTAGTAAAAACACTCTTGAAGTTAAGGGGAGTCCTTCCGCTCAGATTTATGCATGGAGATTAAATGAGGAGGAAAAAAAAGAATAGAAAGAAAAATGAGGAACCTACACATGACTTTTTTCTCTGTCATTTATTTTCATAATTGTTCTACAAATTATAATTATTTATATAAGCACTGATGTTAATTACTTTCCCTATTGATTGCCTTTGTCCTACGTTGTGGCGTACTGGGCTAAGGCTTTGGTTCATTGCCAAGAAAGGCAGCGGGAGGATGCGATCTTACGTCCCGGGTAAAGGACCGGTGCCCATTCAGCATCGTGAGGAAATTGAGGAGCTACAATAGATAGCGAACCCTGGTCTAGAAAGCCAACTTTCTAGTTGGAGTGCCGAGATGCTGACCACATCTCCTCCCCGTATCGGTTGGTTGATCGCCCACCTCTACTTTGCATATGTGGGAGTGAGGCCAGCAGTCAGTAGGGCTCCCGTAGGGGAGGAGATCCGTCCCCTTCAGCTGCTGTGGTGCGAGCGCTGCGGACCCTTAGCACTCGTGGTACCTCTGACGTTACCAGAGGAACCTCGGGCCAAACATTCGAGCCTCTCCCTGAATGGGAGTTGTTCGCATTGGGTTGGACTCAAGGGGGCAGTATGTTCCCGTTACCCGCGGGAGATCGGGTACTCCGGCCAGGCTTCGGCCCCCTTAGGGGGCAGAGGGTTGCCTAAAAGTCCCGGATACTAGCCTGCAGAGCTAGCAGATCACCAGGCTGATCTAGCACACCTTCTGCAGCCGGCCACACCGAGGTTATTCGGTAGTCTTCTCTGCGGGGCTGACGCGCGTAAGTGGCGTATCCACTTCCACCCGTATTGACGTTGTTGTCGATGTGGGGGGGGGGTCTTTTTAGACTCGCGGTATTGCCCCAAGGAAGGAACCCCGGAGTTTTCCATCGCTCCCGGGCTGATAGAGGTCGGAGTAGACCTCGTGACAAAAAGTCAGTAGGGGCTGTTGCGCCATGGGTTAACGTTTTAACTGGTTGACTTTGCAACAAAAGTATTGCATTCAACAAAATATGCTACGCGTTAGTTCACATTATCTTTCCTACCCATGCTTCAATAAATAATCTTACAAACAGTAATTACTCTACCTGTTTTATGTTAATCGAGGCAAGCTTTTTTTAAAACTGTCTGGACGCATGCTTGAAAGAAGCTAAAGTTCAATGCTCACTAACGCGAGCGTGCGCGCGTAGACACACACAGTCATAAAAATGTTAAATTTTTTTTTATTAAAAAACGTTTTTGTAGGGATTCATGGAGACCCAAAGCATGTGTTTTCGGTGAAGTATTGGTACGCAATATTTGGATGGAATACAGTACATCACCTTATTAAGCAATCAAGCAAGGTGGTGTTCCGTTAACGTATACGACTTGCATTCGAGAGGTCGTGGGTTCCTTTCTGACCTATGTTAATTTCCGGTTTTCTCCGGCTAGCTAGGCAATGCTGGGAAGGTTAATTACTTCGCCAGAATTACCTACTGCCACAATTCACTTCACTTTTTTTGTATTGCTATTTCAGGTGTTTAAATGTCGGTGGGAGTTACGGTTACATGACAGGGAAAACACTCGCTTCCGTTCGAGGGCGATCTCTGACTCCCGATCTCTCTCCTGCATATGTAAGCCTATAGGGAGGAGAGTAGCTGGTTGTACAAGTTGTCAATCTGTAGGGACCCTGCCCTCTGCTGTCGCATCTGCTAGATACCCTCACTTCACCCCCCTTCCGGAGGGAACCCTGTCAGTATTAAACATGTTTAGTAGGTCGAGGTCACTACTCCAATTCATGTGATACCTCACAGTGTATTCAAACCAACAACCAGGAATATCTTGGAAATAGTTAATTCCTCATAAAGGTAATGTACATAAATCTCGTGCACTAAAGAGATCTAAAGTTGGGTGTGAATTTTCCACTACCTGTACCTTTTTAAATGAGAGATAGTGAAAGGAAAATCCAATAACGATGACAAAGGCTTACCAGTTATACAAAAATCATTCAGATTGAAGAGAACCACAGAGGCTATTCCAGAGAATTCAAGATATACATTTCAAATGGCAGAAAATATCCCATCTAAACAATATTTTAAACAAAATCGTTAGAGCCATTTTGAGAAAATCAGTATTCCCGAAAATTTGATCTATATAAGTGGTAGTGTGAATGAGAGTACTTTCTTGAAAACTGCATCCTCAAAGATGAAGAATAAAACACCAAGTTTGGTGCTTAACCAACGTCTAGCTTTTGATTTATGCTGTTTTCAGACATATACATATGTGTGCGGTCTTTCTGGGAAACTGTTATATTTAGGGGACGTCAAAACGTGTATTTCGAGTGGTTTCGGTATGGAATTTTTGTGTGGATACGTGATGCAGGCCTTCAAATTGCTTTCTCGGCTAATTTCGCTTGGAAAGTTTTATTAAACTGCATGTCATGGTGATGGCCCAGCCGTTTGAGAACTTTTCATTCGGGTGTTTCAGTCGTTCAGCCAATATTAGAGTCCTGAGCTATTTCTTCAATTCATGATTTATTCATCGTTTAATATAATTCTCGATTAAAGGATGTTAAAATGTAATGTATTCGCTTTGACACCTTTTACATGCACCAAATAATTCAGCCGAGAAAAGTAAACATACAACAGAAAATATTTCGGAAACGACTAATGCTATGAAAACAGTAGTTAAACTGTATACCATAATGAGCTGTAAATATATTATGGCTTTTCCATTTCCACATAAGTAGCGAATATTGAGAGGAATTTACAATAGAAATTAAATCCCAGCTATGGCATTGAATTTTTTCAGTCTGACTTTATCTTTCCAGACTTCACAATACATTCATATTCAATTTTCTTTTATTCCTTTGTTTCATTATTGTTTCATTTTTACAGTCCCATTTAACTTGTTTGATAATATGCGGGATTTTGGCATCTGAAATAATGTATGGTGTTTTTATTCTCTGTAGGTTTCGCTATATTTGTTTTATTGTCTTTGCTGTTGTATACAAACTATATTCATTGCCACATTAACACTTCCAGACTTCTTCATCATCATCATCATCATCATCATCATCATCATCATCATCATCATCATCATCATCATCATCATCATCATCATCATCATCATCATCATCATCATCATCATCATCATCATCATCATCATCATCATCATCATCAGCTGCTCCTAAACAAATTCCGTTTTGGTATTTAATGTGTTTGTATTGTATTAAGTGTATTTGCAGATATGTCTGAAACAAAACTCGTTTTCCAAGGGACCGCCAAAACTCCGCTCTGAAAGCCTTGCTTTTGATGAGAATTACGAATGAATACGGGGCCAAAAGCAGAAATCTACCTGACATCCTACCTGATGGTTGAAGGGAAAGCCTCGCTTGTTATAGAAAACTTTGTCCACACAGAATAGAAACTTCCCTTAGCAGAGGCAAGACTAAATGGCAAAATCTGTGAAAAAATCTAGCAAGTACAGTTTCTCTGTAGGATCCAATTCCAGGAGTTCGGAAATCGAGTGCGATTAGAGGGTGAAGCAGGATAAATTATTAGCCGTCCTCCCTAGAGTTTGGAATAATGACTGCAAATGTGTCTTGTATATGAATTCAATGATTTTAGAAACCTAAATGAAAATAAAATAATACAGTACAAAAGTTAACAATTTTCAATGGGCAGTTCTTTCAAAAGGTAGTCGTCAGTGTAGCTTTGAATGTGAAAGGCGATACTAATGGGTGAGGGAAAGAATGATCAAACCCACAATAGAAAAGAGCCTAAAGTCAAACAAGACTATAGGAAAATTTGTGAGCTGAATTATCCAGTTATATACACTACCTTTCTTATCCGATGTAGCAGGGGTGTCATTATATATATAAAGCTTAGGGAGCCTAAAATATATATATTTAAGGTGAAGTGCATTCCCTAGTTACTATAACTACGTAGGGAGTCATCTCACAGATTAGGATCTACACACAGATCTATTGTGGCTAACACCCCAACTCCAAGTGACAGAACCGCAAGATGCCACATGGTCACAAATACACGAGGCACACAGACGCTGAGCTTTTAATCTCGACGCCAGGAAGCCCTTCGTAGCCACCGAAACTTAGGGTCTAGTGTAGTCAATTGTTTCCTCTGCGAGGGGACAGCAACCAGTCAACACTCCCAGCGCCGAGAACAGCATTTCCCAAAGCGCAAGCATCCGCACCATTTATTGTAAGTATGCAGTAGAAGAAATAAAACAAGAACAACTTGCGATAGCGATCTGGATTCAAATGCAAATATTTTTCCCTCAATGTGTTTCAATTAATAAATAATTATAAAAATTATTTATTTGAGAATTTATATATATATATATATATATATATTAATTTACGTCCTCTAACGTTAAGTCATATCGGACGATGAATGGAATGGGTGAAATGATGCACAAATGATCCCAGGGTCCATAGAGCTTAGAGTTACCCGACATTCGTCTTTCAGGATAAGGGAAAACCCCGGAAAAACCTTATCCAGGTAACTCACCCTGACCGAGGCTCGAACTCGGGACCTCTTGAACGTGAGGTAGACATGCTCCCACCACGCTACCGAGGTGGGCGAGAATTCGTAATATATTCTTCTCTAATATATATATATATGTATATATAGGTTGTTTCGTGTGTGTAGTGTTTAACGCCCGCTTTTACTACATACGGCACCGCAGGCGGTGACACTGATGATACATGAGATGAAGATGGAGCACCGGTGGAATGAGATGGCGGGGGAAACCGGAAGTCCCGGAGAAAATCCGCCCCAGCGCCGTGTTGTCCACCACACATCTCACTTTACGGTTGCCTGGGATCGAACCCGGGCCGCCTTTGTGAGAGCCCAAATAGGTTGTTTTTTGAAACGACACCGAACGAATATAACCGTTTATTACTTAGCTAGTCCAAATTTCGGTGTCGCAGCTTCGAAATTCTGTTAGGTATAATTTTATGCGGTATTAAATATTACATTATTTTGTGACTAGGCAGCGCAGGTACCACTAGTGCGAAGCTCAAAAGTTGTTATTGGGACGTACCGGCAACGAAAACAAACACATTGCTCCTTGCTCTTTATCAGTGACCCTAGCCTACCTTTCAGGCAATGGGGCAAAGGACAGTTATTTGTGAAAAAGTCGACTAACGACTCCGACAGATCCAAGATTGCTCATTTTGCTGTGATCTTAATGTACAATACTTTCAACCAGTTACTGTAAAATCAATAGCTTCCTTTTAAGTTACAAAGTTTTATTTATTTATTTATTATTATTATTATTATTATTATTATTATTATTATTATTATTATTATTATTATTATTATTATTATTATTATTATTATTATTATTATTATTATTATTATTATTATTATTATTATTATTATTATTATTATTATTATTATTATTATTATTATTATTATTATTATTATTATTATTATTATTATTATTATTATTATTATTATTATTATTATTATTATTATTATTATTATTATTATTATTATTATTATTATTATTATTATTATTATTATTGTTATTATTATTATTATTATTATTATTATTATTATTATTATTATTATTATTATTATTATTATTATTATTAAACACAGTGAAATAAAATGCTTGTTTGATTGCATAAGGTATTTAGTTTTGGTTAACTTTATCTACAATTATTTGATATTGTTCTCGTTCTGTTTATTATTTAATACTTCCATCTTCAACCTCACTAACATTAACTCCCCTCTAAAAGGCTTAGGTTGCATATGTCCACCAGCTCATTTGCCGTCATCGGCTGTTATAATGGAATGTTGGAACACGTTAAACACACATAAACCAATAACTAAAGAATAGTTTCTTTATTGCGGTTTCATAAGCCAACGAAATTCTTAATAGTAGCAAACTAACAGCTACAGCAGGCGGCCCGCTGTGTCACCTACCTTCGATTCCTTGGATAGCTTGAGGCACGTGGCTCCTGTCACTGACTAATCCACACTCATTCTGGAGTGCTTATTTACTGTGGCTATGTTGGCGGTAAAAACTATATGTATGTGTCACATAGAAGCTGAACAACTTTTTATATATTCGTTCGGTGTCGTTTCGAAACAGTTAAGTTAAGCGCAGAGGTTCTACTCCAATTAGTCTTGGACCCGTAGGAGCAAGGACCCGGGCCTCCTTCTACCCGGGAGCGATGGATACTCCGGGGCTCTTTCCATAGGGCAATTCCTGATTTCTTAAAAAACCACCCCCCCTCGCTGAGCACAACGTTAAGACGGGATGGAAGTGGATATGCCACTTACGCGTGTCAACCCCGCAGGGAAGACTACCGAAAACCTCGGTGGGGCCGCCTGATGATCTAGCACACCTTCTACTAGCTCTGCAGGCCCGGGACTTATGAGACAACCCTCTACCCCCTCCGGGTGGCCTTAGCCTGGCCGGAGGTATCCAATCCCCCGTGGGTGTTGGGAACACACTGCCCCCTCGAGTCCAACCCAATCCGAATAACTCCCCTACGGGAGGGGCTCGGCAGTTCGGCCGAAGGTTCCTCTAGTAACGTCAGAGGTACTACGAGTGCTAAGGGTCCGCACCTCGGCAGCTGAAAGGGACGGATCCCAGCCTGTATGTATGTATATATAGCCAGATCACGGCGACAATTAGTACAGAAGTCATAGTTAAAATATTTTTCTCTCCTCCCCCTCTCTCTCCGAACTTGTACGAAATAAGGCTGCCAATTTGTTATCCACGGTGTTATTCTCCTATTACCCCCTTCTACGTCGAGTGTTGCGGGTGGTCGGACTTTACGGCGACACAGTTTAACAGAATAGAAGCTCCTTGGACTGTAGGCAAACTATCTCCTACATTAGGCCCAACTATATATACATGTTAGTGCTTGAAGAGTGTAGGCATTTATCATACTAGTTTTATTTAGGCACTTTCAGTAATTATTTGAAAGGCATTTTAAACTGCTATGCGATACGAAAGTGTGATTGCCTTAAACCAATCTCTGTGAGATCTGTTCACTTATGAAATTTGAAGTACAAGGTCAAGAGCGCGCGGTACGTTTGAGCTGATTTTGAGTAAGCTAGGAAGACGTATGGAGTTTGAAAACCTGTTTACGAAGTTGATTAACTTTGTTACTCGTTGACATGTGGAAAGCTCATCTTGCAGTGTTCTCAACCTGGAACAATGCACTAAGGTACTCGACACATACGCACACATGCTCTCTCTCTCGCGCGCTCTCTCTCTCTTTCTCAAATACTTTCACTTTGATGTTATTGATTTTAGAACATAACCTAATAACAAAGTAGAACCAAATATAGTAAGTACCCTTGATCATGTTTTGCTTTAACATAATATGCTATGATTTTATAGGTGTATTTATCCTTTTATTGTTGAAGAAAATATTAATTTTAAATGTTACTTGATCAGTTGTTGACTGATCTACTGAAGGCTACAGGTAAACATGATTTTAATGATTGATAACTGGTCTTTAGGTATTTGCGTTGTTAATTTTATAACATTACTCGAAAGCAGATGGCATAAAAATAAGTAACTGTATTAAAATAAAGACTGAAAACACGTTCTAAATAAGAAGAGGATATAAAATATTTATTTTGGTGCTATATTTCAAATGTTTTAGGTTTATATTTTATTGTTTCTGGGTATCATAATGAGCGTTATGTAAAAAAATTTCGTTTACATTGAAAACAATTTTTTTGGGTTATCAGAGAAAAACGATATTAGCTCTCGAAGCTCGCAAACCTTTCCAGATTTCAACTGACTGAAAACCCCTGAAAGTTTATTTTATATAGGCCACCAGGAAAGCTTCAAGTCATGTTTAGTTTACATGTTCTATTCTAAAAATTAGAATTCTCTCCTTGGATTTCATTTGGAGAAAATTGAATTCTAGCAATTAATACAGCTTATAGACGCTTATCGCTAAGAAAGATTATTTTGATAATTAACACAAGAGTTGTTCAGCCAATGTGCGGTCTCATTGAAGCCTGATTCACCAATCAGAGTCGATTTTTTGATAGTTTTAAGGCATGGTACTCATAAACAAATGACTGATAGTTTTTCCTCCCACGATCAGTGTTTTGCGATATATTTTTCACTTCGGCTAGATATCTAAGAAGGCAACTCTCAGTATTTGTATGTCCACTATTGGCAGTTACATAAAGTGTAAAAATGGTATGATTGGTGATCTGTGGTATGAGATCTAAGGCCTCAAAATACGAGCTGAAGCTGTTAAGACACTTCAGTGACTAGTATAAACGTACAAAAATTAATATTCTTGCATTTGTATTTCTTCTACCGAATCGCCCTTTTGCTTGTAATCTTTATTAGGTGATTTAACTGATCCAAGACATTCGCTGTAAAGACACGAGTAATGCTAGATTCGTATTCTACTAGTATTATAAGTAGATTCTATCCCATCAAAACTAGCAGATGACGTGAATTGGTAATATGATGGAGCAAACGAAGGATCCACAAACGATGTCGCTTAAACTCATTACCCTAGGAGGCCTTTGAACTTACGAGCTTATTTTAGTTATTGTTATTTATTATAATTGGGGCTAGGAAGGTGAGGACCTATAAATTTTCTAAAGGAACGTTTAAAAAGACATAAAAATATCCGAATAGGACCTAAAGACTGAAAAAAAAAACGACGTAAAGACGTTTTACTAGGTTTAGTTTTTGGCATGTTTTCGGTCAGCATTTCTTTCACAAACTGTGAAACTGCAATGAAACAAATCTACCCACTACTATCCTTTGGTCGAGGTCATTGTCACGATGCTGGTCAAAATTAATGGGATATTTAGAGAGGTTTTACTAGGCTCTCTGCTGGTGTTAATGACTTGAATACAATAGACAGGGTCCCCTCACCTGTTACTTGCTGTAGCGTCTTAGGAATTCACATTAGAAATTGGAATTTAAGCTAGATTGTTGAACAGATCAAAGATATTTAAAAGAAGTTAACGTTTAAAAAAGTGACGAAACAAACATGCTAAAAAAGGATCTTAAAATAAAAAAGAACCTTTAAATAAAAAATAAGCTAAGGGTAAAAATAGACAAATAAAATTCTCCATTTTCTGGCGTATATTGACACATAATTACATATTATATTGGGCCTCATCTTCATAAACTAGAGAAAAAAAGTATTTTTCCTCAACTTCCTAGCCCTAATTATAACTTAACTGAGCTTCTATAAGTTTGAAAAAAAAGCTGTCAACACTCACATTATTAATTTTCTTTGCTCGTGATTTTCAAATATTGTTTCTGATTCCGTTGTCACTTTTATGTGTCACTGATGCAGATGCGATGGAATCAATGATCGTTTATTCGCTTCAAATAGAGTAAATTAGAGTTTAACTGAAACATTCCCTCCAATTTGAGAATGGGCTATTGAATCACAGCTCTCTAGTGTTGGGTGCATTGTGCAGAAGCGAGACTTTACGCTGAAACAAATGACTTTAGTAAGTAAACAAAGAGTGACAGTACTCACCAGCCGCCACGTGGGTCCTAGCGCAGGCATCCTCTCAGTCGCTGACCGATGACGATCTCTCTAGCGCGCTGCCCGAACACGACTGTTGAGTCGGCAGGTGAGAGAGAATACGTGCCTGCCGCTTTGGGTTGGAGGGAGGAGGGACGAGGGGAAACGAGCGGTCGATCCATCAGCCGCTAAGCAGCTCCTCTCTGGGGGTTGAACCTCGACTACCATGTTAATCACGCCCTCTTCATCACAACGAGCCGGCCGGCCGGCCGCGCTCGTAAAAACACCATGTAGCCGGGTACTTGAAACCACAGGCTACTGTCCACCAAGCTTCTCTTTCTGTAAAGCCGCCCGCCCGCCCGCAATTCAGGAGCTGGGAGGGACAGCGCTATCTCGCTCGGCTTCGATTACGCCGTGACTTTGCTCGGGAAGGCATACGAGATGAAAGGGAAAATGTTGATTGCTTTCCGGTTGAGAAGCCATCTTCTCTCAGTCTGTGAAGCTACAGTTTTTAGCTTCATTGTAACATGAGGACACTTTCGCGTCATGCGGTGCAGCTTATCCGGCTTATAATTACCCCAGTCGAGTTCGTAGCCGCCTTACCATCATCATCATCATCATCATCATCCACACGGGTTGCCAAGATCGTTAAGGAATGGACTCTGAATGGAAGGCCTGCGTTCAAGTCCGTTCAATACGCCTTCCCTGACAGGTTTCTCCTTAGATTTTCCTCAGTAGCTAAACGTAACTAGTAAATATTAGTGTGTGAGCGGTGCCCGAAAGTCCTCAGGAACGTTTGCTTCCCAAATATTCCATTTCATGCATAATCAATGTCCACCAGTATCCAGTGGTGCCATCTGCAGTAAGAAAGGGAGTTAAACACTACATGATAACTGATGTTACATTTATCTATTTTTTTTTCTATTCTCTGGCGTTTATTAGCGGATATCCAAACTATAGAAGCCTACATTTTTATCTACTTTCTTTAAATAAGATAAACCTTTGTAGTAAAAGTAGTATTACATATTTCCTTATAAGAAACAGCGATATTCAAGAACTATACTCCATATATATCGTACTAACCTTAAAATCCCGCACCCTTTCCATGTAGCCGCGAGATACAACTGAATGTAGACAGCCTAAAAGAAGGAGCTGATAATAGTGAATATCTCGAACATTACTTATGCTACAAAAAAGTTATTCGAAATATTCTTTAGTTTCAAAGAGCTCTATAGCTTTTGTGCAATCCTTAACTTTCACCGGTTATTCAAGAATGTACCTACAAAATTCCTTCCGAATGAAGAGAACTTTATAGGCTATTCGCTGTAAATTCAATCTACAAATTATGTTTGTCATGTAACTAAATATTAATGTATAATATTTTAACAAATACCGTTAAAACCATTTAGAAAAAAATCGGAATCATTTCACATAAAGAGTGGTTTTGAGGAGATGATTTTATTGAAAATCTTCCATGACGCATTTTTCGAAGGCGTTGAAACCGAGATTGGTTTTCATTAATCCATTTTATAATGCAGTACCTTCTTTATGTAAGTAGATACATGGTAGAGAATAATAATAATAATAATAATAATAATAATAATAATAATAATAATAATAATAATAATAATAATAATAATAATAATAATAATAATAATAATAATAATAATAATAATAATAATAATAATAATAATAATAATAATAATAATAATAATAATAATAATAATAATAATAATAATAATAATAATAATGATCCCGAGGTCCCGGGCTCAAACCAGAGCCGGACCGATGGTTTTTAAGTGTGCTTAAAAGCGACAGCCCCATGGCAGTGGATTTACTGTAATGCAGAATAACTCTTGAGGGACAAAATTTCGATACTCAGTAGCACTTTATCATTCTGGCAATTTCACAGAGTCGTTAACAAACAAAATATTTATTTGCTTACAGTAATATTTTTTGCTGAAAGGCAGAGCATTTCGTTGATAAAGGAACTCATTAAAGTACTCTATATTGAGACTTCTTTGAACGTGTGTGTGTGTGTGTGTGTGTGTGTGTGTGTGTGTGTGTGTGTGTGTGTGTGTTTGTTTGTTTGTTTATAGGCCCGGAGCCACTTGCTCCAAAACCACAGGAATCAAAATGTGTGTGTGTGTGTGTGTGTGTGTGTGTGTGTGTGTGTGTGTGTGTGTGTGTGTGTGTGTGTGTGTGTACACAAATTCTAGTGTTTCATTTGAAGATTTGTCCTCAATTGTTTATTAGTGGATATACAAATTTTTCTTAGGAAAGTTGATTTTTCTATTTGAGTTTAATCAGAATAAACATACATTCTTATAGATACATAAGGGATAAATAGCAGTCAAAAAGCTCTAGAAATGAACGCTATATACTGGTCTTGAAGTTCCATACTCGAGAAACAATTGAAAATTGACAAAGAATTATACTTATATGCATTGACCAATTTTTGCCTTTGATAACCACTACCTCAAAAAAGGCCCGTCGCAAGTTATTTGAAGTAAAATTGTGTGTTTTATAAATATCACTTTTTGTAAAATACACTTACGACTATCTCTTAATGTTCATCTGTCATGTAAGATTACACCAGGTGGTCCAACTTCCCCGTCTTCGGCGTAAGCAGATATCCCTTTCTGCGTTAGAATAGTTGCAGAACGCCAAGGGGAAATTTAAACTAAATGCACGGCAGTGGCATAGCGAACTTCCCTCTGCGCCTCTTTATTTTCTACGAAGTGGTGCGATGAGAGGCACTTCCCAAGACTAAACGAGCGAGTGTACCCCATGATATTAGAACAGAACATTGTAAACAACGAAAAGATATTAGAATGTATTTAATGTTAGTCACAGATTGTTTATTTTCGAGAGAGTAAACTCAATTTTTAGATCAAGTGATTTAAAAGTATTTGTATGACCTGTCCGTATGCACCCATATACATTCTCTTTAGAATGCTATTTATCTAACGTTATGGACTCTAAGCACCGCAAATTGCCATCAGAAAAACCATGCAAACATAACAACACAATTTCACCTTGGCGTTCTGCAACTGTTTTAACGCACGAAGAGATATCTGCTTACGCCAAAGACGGAGCATTTGGGCCACCTGATATATATATATATATATATATATATTACATACTTACGAAATATGTTCTGTTTATAATAGATTATACTATAGGTATCTACATTCTGTACATGTAGGTGAGTTGTACGTTTCAAAACTTCAAGTTATATGCAGGCTTATTAGGCTTGTTTTGTTTTCATTATATATTGGCATTTGGATTGCATGTACCTGATAGTATTCCCTACATTAAAAAAACTTTATTCTTAGACACAAGTCATAGAATTATAAAGTTATAAACATTTTTGCTTATGACGCTCATTGCCGTAATTTAAGTATTCTTACAGTTATTAATCGGTATGTTTTTAGTTGTTTAATAGCCATTTTGCATTCTCTTCAAGTTCAAAACAAGAACAATATTATTCGACTAGATTAATAATCTAAAATATGCTAAAAGCAACAGGTTTACTAACATTGCAATGCTGTTCAACACAAACCATTCATAGGTTCAAACAGATCCACATTGATTTTAAAATGTTGACTTGCTGAAAATCTCTTTTACGTGTAAAGGAATCATTTCCTAGTAATTTAAACATTATCTGTCTACCTTATTGTCTAATACTTCAAATTATATTTTAATCATTTCCGAATATTTATCATATACAGGGTGAGTCACCTAAAACTTGCACCGTAAATATTTCTGAAATGGTATGTGCTATTGATATGCGGTTTTCACGGAATTGAACTATAGGCAGGGGCTCGCATTTTCAAATGATACACAGATTTTTATAATTTTTAGAAAGTGTATTTATGTACAAAATTTACATTTTTTTTAAATGGAACAATGCATATTGACATTAAGAAAATAAAAGTAGAATAAATTAGAATGTCAATGGTGTTTTTTGCACGATTCTAATGTAAGTAGTTTACGAGAAATCGTCATTTGTACAAAACGGGACAATGGCTAGGACAAACTAAAGAAAAACAAGTGAATGAAGAAAAATGAGGATTCTGACAAGTAAACAAAACTGTACCCTCAAAGCCTGTGTTCAAAATGAGCACCACCAGCTTCAATACAAGCTTCCAGTCTAGTATGTAAAGATTGCTGTACACGTTCTAGCATTTCAGTGGAAATTTCAGCGCAGGCAGCAGTAATACGCCGTTTCATATCTTCTGGTGTAGTTGGTATGTCCTTGTAGACAGTGTCTTTCAGCTTCCCCCACAGAAAAAAATCTAAAGGAGTCAAATCTGGTGAACGGGCCGGCCAAGGTACAGGTCCCCTTCGTCCAATCCACCGATTTTGAAACAATCCTTGAAGATAAGCTGTAGTAATTCGTGCACTATGGGCCGGACAGCCATAATGTTGATACCACAGATTCCTCCTAGTCTGAAGGGGAACGTCTTCTAACATCTGTGGAAGATCGTCTGTTAGGAGGTTGAGATACTTCTGTGAATTCAGTGTTCCTTCTATGAAAAAAGGGCCAATGATGTGATGGTTCACTATTCCACACCACACGTTCACACTCCATGGATGCTGACGTTCTACCTGACGCAGCCAACGAGGATTGTCAACAGACCAATAGTGCATATTTTTTAGATTTACTTGGCCATGATTAGTAAATGTTGCTTCATCAGTGAACAAGATACATGACAAATTTGGAGTATCATGTCTCAATGCCCATGTACAAAAGTTCACACGATTCTCAAAATCATTGCCATGCAGCACTTGATGGAGAGAGATGTGATACGGATGGAACTTATGACGATGGAGGATGCGGATTACACTTCTTTGACTGATGCCGCTTCCTCGTGCGATTGCACGAGAACTAATGTGGGGATCTACTGCAACAGCAGCTAGAACATTAATTTCTCCTTGCTCTCCAGTTGCTCGTTTGTTTCTGGTGCGTTTTCTAGACGTTATACTACCACTTTCACGTAATTGGTTGAAGAGGTTCACAAATAATTGACGAGATGGTTGACGTCTATTCGGATATGTTTCCAAGTACACTGTACAAGAAAGAACTGCATTCTTTCTACATTCACCATAAACTATGAGCATATCTGCTTTTTCTGCATTGGTAAATACCATCTTCCAAGCACGTCCTACTGCTTCAACTATCACAAAATAACTGCCAGTGTAGACAAAACACATTGTAAACAAACATAACAACATCCTAGCCTAGCAACTAAGCAATTGAATGGAACAAACAACTGCCGGTGCGTTCAATTTTCAAATGACGATTTCTCGTAAACTACTTACATTAGAATCGTGCAAAAAACACCATTGACATTCTAATTTATTCTACTTTTATTTTCTTAATGTCAATACGCATTGTTCCATTTAAAAAATGTAACTTTTGTACATAAATACACTTTCTAAAAATTATAAAAATCTGTGTATCATTTGAAAATGCGAGCCCCTGCCTATAATTCAATTCCGTGAAAACCGCATATCAATAGCACATACCATTTCAGAAATATTTACGGTGCAAGTTTTAGGTGACTCACCCTGTATATAAGTAACATTTTTACTTTTCCTATAATAATTGTCTTTCAATCTCGGTGCAGGTTTACTGTAATAAAATTATATTGTCAGTTTCGTTTTGTATGTTATGATGTCTATTTTATCCCTTTTATCAACATTATGCTAATTTAATAATGAATAATCTTGAGAATTATGATACATGTCGATCTCACTATTGTTCCTATAAACGTTTTCAAGAGTGTCAGATAAGATTATCCGCAATTGGATGCATTTTATGCAATCATAACGTTATAAACTGTGATACTGATATTAATTTGTTGTTACTAGTAAGAGATTTTATTTGATGTCATCAGTATAACGATATATTAAAAAACTAATGTAAAATTGTAGAAGCAGATTAAAAGATACATTTATATACTATAATTAATAAGAGGATAAGAGAGATAAATAAAGTTGAGAATGTAAATAGTACTTAACAGTCAAAATTAGAAAGAAGAAGTAAAGACATTAAATAAATGAGCATTGATTTAAAAGCAGTGGTTTTCTAGCGGGCAGATTTTGAACTAAAGCACCGTTGGCTGCGTCACTTCAACTCACTTCGCGTCCGACTGGCAACGAAAACGGACCTATATAGCGTTCTGTCACTTAAACTTCTTCAGAAATCTACAATCTATGAATACGTTTGTTTAATAATAAGTAAATTAATATTATATATGTGATTGGCATATTTTTAACTTATAACTTCAAGTTTTAAACAATAAAAATTTATTAAAATTTTTAACTCTGTGTCGTTTCTTAGCAACATTTACGAAAAACCTGATGGTTACCTCTAATAGCTGTGCCGAGCAGGCTTGGGATTAATGCGGATGCTGGTGAAATCTTCGAAATATTTGATATCGACGGAGAGCATTTATTTCCCGCATGAACTGTAGGAATTAATGTGAACTAGCTTGGCATCCATGGCTTACCTAACTGAGAACATTCTTCGTATATTATAAAATATTGGCTGCTCTGTGTATTTCATTCCCGACTACCCGATTTGCTGAACCGATAACAACAAAGCCACTTGCATGCATTCCTTTCCTGAGAGTGAAGTGAGCGGATGTTACGTAATGTGACGTAGCCTATAATCAGTACAGTACAAGAAATTATAAATTTATATTTTAATCATTCTCTATTTAATAAGGCATATAGGATCTCGATCTTATTACTCAGAGAAAATAAACAGCAATATGGTTTTATCTTTTATAAGCCACAGCATCTTGGAATACCGGTATTACCTCATTGTTGCGGTATTGAATATAATATCAATATAATAACAACCTGTTTATAATGATAAGATATCATGAATATTTATATTATTACTTTACTCTTGTGAGAAGTATATACAGTAAACTAACATGCAGTTATAAAAAGTCATAAAGATACAAACACGGAGTATGAAGTACATAGTTGTATGTGTGTGTGTGTGTGTGTGTGTGTGTGTGTGTGTGTGTGTGTGTGTGTGTGTGTGTGTGTGTGTGTGTGTGTGTGTGACTAAATATATCTAAAGCTATGGGCTAAAAGCTTTAATCTGTCAAATGGGAACGAAAAATCGTGTGTGTTGCTTAATTTTTAAATAACAAAGGGCTGTAATTATATTGTAAAATTTTTAACTGTTATAATATGAACACTTACGAAGCTTACAGTTGATTGGGTAACTTTGGCTCACTTCTTATGGGAAGATTTGCTCTACAAATTGACACTATTACGCATGGCAGCTTCTGTCCGCCCAAGCCAAGTAAACACCAGAAATGTTTCTTACAGGCAACCAGAATCTTCTGGATGTTCACCTTCTTTCCGTTCCTAGAATGCTCTGGAACTGCCGAATATTCCGGCTGCTATATCAGTGGAGCTCTTGCGAGTAAGCAAGTGAGTTAGTGCTGTTTTCAGAGCAAGCTTGTAAGAACTGCTACTGTATAAAGCAAATGCTACTACTGCAGTAGACATTGGTGTCGTGCTGTGTTCGAGTCTCCAGGGTGTCAAATGAAATGTGCAGTGTTTAACGCCCGCTTTTACTACATGCGGCACCGCAGGCGTGGCCTCCAGGGTGTCAAGCGTCGAATGCTACGGTTTCGTGTATGTATTTAAGTTGCTATGTTCATGGAGAAAGAAGAGTTAGGATTTTTTCTGTGAGTCAAGCAATGCAGAATTCATACTACACATCGGTAGGCCGCGCCGTGGCTCAGTGGTTAGACCGTTTGGCTCTCACCAAGACGGCCCGGGTTCGATCCCAGGCGACCGCAAAGTGAGATTTGTGGTGGACAACACGGCGCTGGGGTGGGTTTTCTCCGGGATCTCCGGTTTCCCCCGCCATCTGATTCCACCGGTGCTCCATCTTCATCTCATGTATCATCGGTGTCATCGCCTGCGGTGCCGTATGTAGTAAAAGCGGGCGTTAAACACTACATATTTACACATACTACACATCGGCAGATAGGGTAAAAATTATAAAAAATTATTGAAAGTATAAGTATTGTGGCTAGAATGTCAAAATGCATAATGAATAATAGTGTAAAGTTTAGTTAATAAGACGGCAGAGAAATTAAAAGTAAAAATATTTAGCAGTTTTCTTAGTTTAGTCTCCCACTAAAATAGACATAAAAGATTTTTCTAGGACTCTTGATAAAATAACAAGGAAGAAATTAGTGAAATGATCTATGTTGAATGCGTATAGTACAAAAACTTGGTCGTGAGGAAATCAGAAGAAGTTATTGAAACATTTGATAGCTACATAGGTTGAGGGATGTAGCATATGACAAGGATAGAGAAACAATAATTAAATTTGCATTATAATTTGTTGATAAAATGTTAATCTCCTTTAAAATTATATGAAAATCCTATGGATGTCATAACTTTGAAAGACATTTCTTTCTTTACTATATGCAGTGTAATTTTGTATTCTCAGAAGTTGTATGTATTTAAAGAGTAAGGCAACACTCTGTTATTAAACCCTTAAAAGTGTGATTCTTTTCGTAAATGTTTTAGTATAACATGTATAAGTACAAATTATGCAATACCTATAATCAGACATATACTGTTTTGTTTCCAATTGTTCTGGAAATGCCGTGATTTTCCGCATTGGTTATTAAATCTTAATTGTGTATTTAACTTAAAAATTGTACTGCCAGTGTGTGGGAGAGGAGAGCTCTTCATTAACAATCTAGACTAAGTCCAGAAGTGCAGGTAAAGCAGTGCTTATTCTTTAAGTATATAGCATTATTGTCTAGCACATCATGAAAATCGCATTGTATATAGCAGGTGTATGCTGAGTGACAGGGAATTTTAAAATTTAAAACGCCAAAAACATAACATTCCTGCATTA
Source organism: Mantis religiosa (assembly GCA_030765055.1). NCBI lineage: Eukaryota > Metazoa > Arthropoda > Insecta > Mantodea > Mantidae > Mantis > Mantis religiosa. The sequence continues at coordinate 91,142,382 of CM060954.1, read as the reverse complement.
TAACCAAACGTAAATGAATGATGACTGCCACAATCTTGGCTGCTAAATGTGATTCTTACCTACATAAATGGAAGCAAAATGTATCTATATATTATAGGGAAATACTTATTTTATTTTGAATACTTATATAGTATTCAATTAAGTATTATTAAATCTGGGTGAAATGTTTATTTTTTATGGTTTTATATTTCATATTTTTAAAAATCTTATGCAATGAAGAAATCTTCGTTTAACGTAATCTAAATACCAAAACTTTTAAGTTAAAGTCCTCCATACCAAAAGGAAAGAACGAAAAGATTTATATAATGGGCATATTCCTAGTTAGGTGTATATCCAGGAGTTAAGTTATCATGTAAATACGCAAGTATTGCAAGATGACAAAGACATAGATTTCAAATAAACAATGCGAAAGACTGCTTACTTGTTTAGGTAGTGAATCAAATTAATCGCAAGCCTATACACACCGATCTCTATCTGAACGCTCATAGTTTCCATAAGTCTCAACGACTGGGAGTCCTCAATACACTGGCCCACAGAGCTTTTTCTATCTCTGATTCCAGCAAATAAAAAAAGAATTATAGCACCTGTGACTCACTTTCCGTCAAAACGGCTACTCCGAACATGACGTTCAAGCCTCGAAAGGGAAACCTGTAATACAGCAAGCGTCAGATAAGCCTACCGCTACAGCCTGCATCCCGTTTACCGGCAAGCTATCCGGCAGAATCAGCAGAATTCTCGTCAAATACATCAGGACCATCCACAAGCCACTTCCGAAGATTAAACATCTGTGGAGGCCAGTGAAAGACAAGCTGGACTTCCAAGTTCCGGGGGTGTACCGCATTCGCTGTGAATGTGGGACACCGTATATAGGACAAACCAGAAGGACCATCGCTACTAGAATAATCGAACATGAACGAAGCATTCGTTTAATGCAACCTGAGAAGTCTGGGCTGGCAGAGTATTGTTTTGATAACGACCATAGAGCCAATTTTCGGGAGACGACCATCTTGGCAAAATGCAACAATTACTGGGAGTGGAGAATTAAGGAGGCTTTGGCGATTTCCTCTGAAAGGAGCACGTTTAATCGTGATGCTGGATTTCAGTTCAGTTCCTCTTGGAAACCGACCTTAAAATGGAAATCCATCGAATTAAGAAGCAAAGATCAATACAGCTTGATAATCAAGTTAAATAGTTACGTTTCTTTGACCCAATTAATTTTCTATACTCACGCCATCTCCTGACCTGGCATTTAATTTACTGAAAATAGTCTTTTGTTCAGTAATGCGAATTTTGATAGTGTTTTGTCTTTGTTTATAGTTGTGTTATATCCAGTATTTCATTTGTGGTTATAACATTTTATAAATATCCTGATGATGGGAGAGATGCACACTCCCGAAACGTTGATATCTAATCATTTTTTTCACCTGGCTGACTGCCTGAGAAGAAAGTGAAAATATTCGTCGCCAAGAAAGCTTCAGCTCTTATTTTGAATCAAATTAAGTTTATTAGTCGGAGGGTTAATATCGCCATACCAGAAATCATATGATTTTATTAATTTAACATTCCTCTTAAGAAAAAGGAAAATGTAATGAAAAAACTGGCTTATCTAATTAGAGAATTAGCTATTTTTGTTCTTTCTCAGTGTTCATTGGTTAAATACACAACTGAATGACATAGCCTAATAATCACTATGTACTAATACTGTTTCTGTCAGAAACGAACTGACCTTTCATCAGGATAAAATAGCGTCCTCCTCTTTCTCCCTCCTCCGCGATGCAACAACCCTATGCTGCATGAAGGCCTACGCCCGAGTGCTACATCTCCACCTGCGCCCACAATGGGCGTCATGAGTGGGTGCAATATTGGAGGGTGGGACGTCGATAGCGCCCCGGTACCCCCAGCCTGTCAAATAAAATAGCATCCTTGCAGGTATGCTATAATATAATAGATTATGATTGCTCGATATCTAACCATTGTTAAATAGTATTAGTCAATAACAAATACGCAATGTATGAATTGAATAGTTTGTATTATAGAATATGAAATAACATTTTTCTACGGAAAAAGTATAGCCTTACTGAATAAAAATCTAATCCAAATGCTAATAATGCTTCATTTCAGGCTAAATTGACTTCATTATAAACAGAAAGTTTGCAGTGTATTCTTAATGTGTGCATCAAATTCACTTATAGCACTCGCAAATTTGGTTTCGTAAACCCACTCCTGTTATTGCTTTCATGGACGGAGAACAAAGAAGCACACGTTCTCTACTCACTTTTAAGATTTAAATTCCTTCAATCCAGAATTACTTAATTTTACCTTGTCAGGCTTCCACTACTAGAAGGAGACAGTACGTCGCTTCTTTCGATTCTTCATGACCTTACATAGCAATTTCTAAGCACTAAATCCACAATGTAAGGAATAAGGTTGAACTATGACTGGAATATAGGCAAAGACATCACAATCCCTAATCACTGCGCGTCCTTTTGGAGTTTGCAGACTATTTGGACCGATTTACCGGTCTATCATTTATCTTTGGCCACTCGTTTTGTATTTTTCGTGGTGCAAATGATTCAGTTTAAATATTTTGAGTCCAACTGATTAAGAATTCCTTTGTCTGCTGATATTTTTGCGTAGAAGGGCAACAGGCACATACACACATCTCGCTCAGGGTGACTCGGCTGGTTAGGCGCCGGTCTATTTTCAAGACGTGGGTTCAAAACCAGCCCAGACCTGCATTTTAAGTGCGCTTAAAAGCGGCCACTTTACTGGTGTGGAAAAGAACTCCTGTGGACTACTGGAGGCACTATGATTCTGTCAATTGACAGCGCCGTTAACAAACAAAATCATCCAAATACATACACCATATGTAATATTTAGGTTTTAGGTTTAATGAATAGTGAGGGCCATGAAATTCCCTATGCATTACCACCATTTCTTATCTATTGTGCTTCTCCTTATCTAGTCTCCAAGAATACTAGGCCAGCTTCTTGGGAGAGACCATTGAAGTGCATGCTCACACATCAATCAATGGTTAAAATGTTTAGCCTTAAGTGCTGCCAGTGATTCGCAGTTAACAGGTGAAACGCTAATTCATATGCTTTGTGACATCTGCAGGTTGGATCAACTTATTGCCAATCTTATAGAGATGTCCTCTCAACTGGCAGTGTCCTATAGACTTGCTCTCCAGCTGATATAGTTCTTTCCATTTGAACAGTTCTTTGGTCCTGCTTTTGATGATATTCTTCATAATCCTCTTTGGATGCGTATGTCCTGTTAAAAACAACCAGTATTCATTATGTTTCCTGTCAATCCATTCCTGGATTGCCCCTCTGACACAGTCATAGGACAACCCTTGGTAGGCTTCAGGACCCAAGAAGGCCTGATGGATACCTGCTTGGCCAAGTCATCTGCCCTCTCATTGCCATGGATTCCCCTAATTCCTGGCACCAAATCAGTTTGACTGAATTGTGTCCAGCCAGTTCCATTAGGGTCTCCTGACATTCGAATACCAGTTTAGATTTGGCCTCCCTAACTTCCCTTCAAGGCAGCTTGATTGGCTGAAAGCAGTAATGTGTTTATTCCGATATATATTAATAATACTTTCCCTAGAGGGGTATGAAGGGCAGAGGAGCTTGAACTGTTTATCTGCTCCGGTAAAGGATCTGTTTACTAGGAAATGAGTGTATGAGAGTGCATATGAGTCATCTATGCTGCCAGATCTATAATGTTTGTTGCAGTGATAGGTATTATGTATGGGTGAGTTATGTGACAACACTTGTGTATTTTAAACGAATATTCCATCCTTGTCATACTCGGAAGGGGAGCATAAACACCGTGCGGACAGCAAAAGTGATTACAATACACAGTCCTCTAGCTTGCCTTCTTGTCCTGGGCAATCAGTACATATTTATTTTTAAACAAATATAATTTCATTTGTAATGTAAGCTAGCACCAGCTATTCACATGAAGTAGAAAATTATGAACATTTTGGTTACCATTTTATTTCCCTTTATAGAGGTTAGATAGTTAAATTGGTGTTTTAAAACAAGTTTATGTTCTTGCATTGTGTCGAAACCAGAAGTGAGACAGCACTCGTGTTGAGAATCACATAAGATCAGCAAAACCTGAAATGATTTTCAAACTTACTGCGCAAAGTTTAGTTCGTTACACAGACTTATTATCTCTAAGCCCTAAGCATGGGAATAGCTTTGCAGAATGCAGTACACCGTGTTATATTTGTTTTCCAAAATAAATGGACGCTCTGCAGCTGGTAATAAATGGAGCTTTGTTACTAGGTCTAATCTACATGCGCTGTTACCTGGCAGACGAGCGAAACCAAGGAAGAGATGATGACCGGGGAGAATAATCGTACACCTGCCGAGGCTGGCGGGCGGGCGGTATCATCGCTCATCAGACACTGACAAGGTTCCGCGCTAATGATTCACCGCCGCCCGGCCTCAAACCATCGTTAGCTATGTCATGCGGTCATCTGTCACTGCCAATACATGACCGCAGTTTGAGAAACCCTCATCGGTCTCTGTCTGCACTAAACTACTAGCAGTAGCATTGTGCTTGACCCAGGCCTGTATCTGTTGCCCTATAGTCTCTCTGGGTGAAATTTATTTTCTCTGCCAGCTTTCTAGAGCAGATAGAGTAACTAACGTATTCCAGCTCAATATTTCCTTTTGAGATTTCACAGGAAATGCACGAAAAAATAAAAGAAAAACAAAGTAAAACAAATCACTATTTTTTTTTTAAAAAAAAAAAGAGGCGCTCTCGGACGTATATGTGATATGTGAACAGCATTACTCAAAAACCATACCAAACTCCATATTTAAGATCTTCTGTTTCGTGAAAAAGTTTCTTATTAGTTTCTCTTTCTGTAATATAGTATTTTTTGATAAAACCAAACTTAGTACATAAATTCGGTGTATTTTAGATTTTATCTTGTATATATTTATATCTATTTTCTCTTTAAAAGAATATCATATCTTAGGAGATACAATAACTTCATTTCTCCTTCCGGAAATGGTATATGAAGATTTTCAAATAAATTGCTTATGTTCCGGCATTCGGAACGGTAAACAAGATAAGGAGCGCCGCCAACATTACACTAACATTAATACCTCAGGTTATTGCTTATGTTCTCAGCCTATATAAGCAATGTGATGTACTAGAGGATGTTGTGACGCAACAACTATTGCAAAAGGTAGGTCGGCACCGGGCAGTCGGAACGGTAAACAAGATAATGAACGCCGCTAACATTACAGTAACTTTTATACTACAGGTTATTCCTTGTTTTCAGCCTATACAGGCAGTGTGCTGTACTAGAGGATATTGTGATGCAACAAGTGTTATACAAATTAAGTCGGCGCTGGGCATTGGAATGGTAAACAAGATAAGGAACGCCGCTAACATTACACTAACATTAATACCTCAGGTTATTGCTTATGTTCTCAGCCTATATAGACAATATGCTGTACTAGAGGATGTTGTGACGCAACAAGTATTATACAAATTGGGTGGGCGCTGGGCAGTCGGAATGGTAAACAAGATAAGGAGCGCGTTCTGCATCGTAAACACCAAAAGTGCTATGTTCAGAGAACTACAACTTTCTGAATGTTCCAACAACTCAAACGTCTTGTAAAGTTTCTACATCGTATAAGCAGTGTTCGAGAGTGAATTCGTCAGGGGTACGTGTCCATTCTGGCGAGGAAGTTTGGCGAAGCGAATATCACAGTGCGTTGAGCGTTTCTGGTGTGACGACTGCGGTGACGGTCAGTGAGTGCAACAGTTGGAGACGTCTTCTGTTCGACTCTCCAGCGAATGAACCGTCTGGAGGAAGAGACTACTTCGTCTGTATTTCTTGACACCGAAACGTGGAGGACCTAAGTGAATTGACAGTGGACAGGGAAGCAAAATTACATTAGTGAAGTGAGAGAGAGTGCTAAACAAACCCTCGAGAAAGTTGAATTAGATATTGAGTGAGATGACTATTAGAGAAAAACTGGGTGAAGTTACAATATCTATCAATGCAGGCACTCTTTAACGCCACATTGAGGTGATTTATGAATTCAATTGTATATTCGTACAAAAAACCGTTATGGAAACAACTTCACTGTAGTAAAGTACGACCTGCGTTCGCAACAAGCTGAGCACTACGAGAAAGCAGACTTTGGAATTAATACGGTACGCAATGAGCACGGCAATGATGCAGTGGATCTTTGTACAGGTTCATCTCCTTGCGAAGTATGTGCTGTGTTCAAATAGATACAAGGTCTCATTGTTTTCAATGAAACCGCTTTGTTCAGTATTTTCTTTTTATCGTTACAAATATCATAGCTTTGAACGAGACGAGCATTGATAAGCCACAAGATTATCATCATCGTCAGTGATTTTTTTCTACATTTTTTGCGACTCTATGGATATGTCACTGATTTCTTCGCTGCCTATGTCTACCCAATCCCGTCTTTACTTTCGGTTAGTGTTATTTTCTGAATTACTGACTGTTCAGTATTTGAGGATTAACATTTTACATAATTACAGTTTAGTACGAGTTTCACTAGACTATGACTGAAACAATAATAGAATAACTATGTATTCTGTTTAGAAATGGACGAAAGCGTCATTCTAGTAAATGTATTATTATGCTGCCGTTCTAGGAACTACTAGTTTTATAACTCGGAAGTAATAAAGTAACCTTGAGCATGACTAAACAGAAATTAAAGGATCTAAAACGACAGACATGTTATCACAAGTAGAAAATAAATAAAAGTAATTAAGGACATCTGCTACAATCGCCTCATAAACGCAGTTCTAGAGCCTGCACATTTAACTGAAATGTTAATTGAAAATATATAATATAACTTAGTAATAAATAGTGCAATAATGAAATATTAGCACACTTACAGTAGATCGTCTGGAGTAACACATGTAATCGTGTACGAGAGATCCGTGGCTCAAATTCCGCTAAAACTGTCCCCTTGACTGAGGATTTGTTTCCAGGTTTTCCTGTCATACCTGGCAAAAGGTGGGGAGGTACCTCAAACTTAGGCTTTAAAAGTTTTTCCCCTCAAATACGTTTATTTAGTCTTATTATTATCAGTGTCCAGCGTCTATATGCCGTATGCAGAATGAACGGGCGTTAAACTGTTTACTCCTATTGTCATCTGGATGATGGTGGCCATCCCTTGCAGAATGAACTGCCAAACTGCTCCAAGTTTTAGGGGCCGCACCCAAATACTCAATCCTTCAGATAATTAAAGAAATGACCAGAGGAATAGCTCAGATGGTTTCGTCTGTGGCCCGTATTCGTTAGGTCCGGGTTCGATTCACGTAGCCGTCTTACCTGACCCATGACTTTTTCGGGGTTTTCTCCGGTTGCCAGGCAAATGCTGGGTAGGTTGATTACATCCCTCCATTTCATCTCCATCATTATTTCATATCATCTCTCACCTGGTTGTCTCTTTGACGATAGAAAGTGTCGGCGGGAGTCTCGGCGCTGCATGGTAGGAAAATATGCTCCTGGTAAACACTTCCTCCTCCAGTGAGACGGTGCTCGGGGCGGCTGGTGGGCTATTCCAGAACCACGGAGTTGGGATACCGATTGTACTGGCCTGCCGGGGAGCTTCCAACTAGTCAATTGTAGGGACCCTGCCTTGTGCATTATCGTGACTCCTTGTGTCGGCCGCCCTCAGTCTCCACTCGCTTCATTCTTCCTTCCGGAGTACCCCGCTTGGGGGCATAGGTACAATAAACCAAGTTGGTTGCTGTGTCGAGTCCCCTCCGATAAAACCCAATTCAAATCAAAGAAAAGAGATACGTGTTTGGTAGTCATAATTCATTTAAGCTGAACTAAGCAAATTTCGTTTAAAAATATAGAGTTTTGAAAATGAATTGAATCGGTTTCGATTGGTAACACGAGAGATATGTTTCTCACAATAGGGAGATCGCGAGTTTAAATATCACCAAAACCAGTGTCCACACTTTCACCCCTTATTTCTTTCTTAGTTTCCCTCAATTGGCAGCCATATCGGTTTGAAAATTCAGTATCACTACCCAAAATTCCAGCTGCAGAACGAAATAAATAGAAATGAACTGAATCCTATAGAAAGACATTGTTCTCCAATGGTCACGTATACGCTCAAAGAACAGCCAACGTTTTCAGTCCCACTTGGCACCTCCGCGATACGAGATGAGTCTGCTAAAGATTTTTAAATATGTGCTACTTGCAAACTTTCTATGGTAGATATTACATTCCCAAATTAAACTAATTTAATAAACTGTTTCATTTTAATGTATCGCGAAGTTAACGCGAAGTTTGTCATGTTTGAAGTTGTATTGAAGAGATAGGTAATACAGTAATACAGAAATATCAGACGTAGTTTCGAATTTGCTTCAATATATGTAAATCTCATTTCTCATATGAGAAAGAATACAGCAATTTTAAACTACGGTGTGAAGAATTAGTTCAGACTTAAATGAATTATGTGCATGTGAATATACGTTTAATTAAAATGTGCTCAAACAGGTTAGATGTAGTTTTTAGATACATTCTATATATTGAGTATCTATTTCTTCAGTAAACAAAACCAGTCTATGAAAGTCATACTAGTAACTTTAAAAATTTGGCTTTTGAAGACTCGTGTTACATATTATTTTCAGTTAATAAAATAACCGCTGTTTGGATTGTATGTCATAAATCTATTTCAACCCTATTCTATAAAAGCATTAATATGCATTTTTATGAAACTAAGCTAAAAATAACAAGAACCTACAATATATATTTACACCCAGTGTCTATTTTTATTTGCTCTATATTACAATATATCTGAGAGAGGGAGACAGAAGTACTATGCTATTGGAATTTACCATAGGCTATTCCCCAGTTATAATGTTCTTTGATTAATTTCGATTACATTCTATTTTCTCAGTTTAAATCAATACCAGAGACTGCTTCTAAAATATACTTAGGATATGCGTATACTTGGTATTAATTGCAGCTCTTACGTTGGCAGAATGGGTATTATCTTGCAGGTGGCCAATTATTGAGTTGAAAGAAAATAATCCTTGGTTGCGCAGAGGTTTTTTCCCCCCGTAAAATTGTTTTAGTGCTTACATTTGTGTTCCACGCATTTCAGTTGTTTTAGAACTATTTTCCATCAAATGCAATACGAAGCGATAACCAGCGCTAGGAAGGATTTTTAATCAACTTTCAAAACATCAACTTTAACTTAGCAATTCCCATTGTAAGGTTTGCAGTACTTTGAATCACCCACTTTGAATTATTGAAAATTGTCAGTTGTTTCTCCTATCAAGAGTGCTGTATTAATTGTTCTTTTCCTTTTTTCACAAATTAATGTGTTTTAACCAGGTAGGTAATATTGGATAATGATTGAATGACACTGTTGAAACGATATACAAATAAGCTCAGAATTCACAGAGCTTAGAGTTGCCAATATCCATATTTTAAAAATTAGGCGAAAACCGGGCAGTGATCAAGATTCGAACTCTTTATCTTAATATGAGATAGACACACTACTCACACCGAGTGAGCTCTTTTCCGAAGTTGAGATTTACTAGAAAATTTGCAATTCCTCTCTTTTTGTGAACGTGTTTTTAAAGCCGATTTGTGGTGTCAGGGAGGAATTGATTTTGCCTCTTGCATATAACCAAGAGTGTATTTTTATTTTTGTTCCATTTATACCCCCCCTTTAACTGCAGAAAGATCACGACAGAGATGGGCGAAATTCTGCAAAGCACAAGCAGGACAGCAGAGATCTAAAACAGCTCTAGACAAAAGGAAGTGGAGATCTATTCACAAATTACAAAGTGTAGGAGTAGGCGAGTGCGAGTGTGAGTATAAGTAAATAAGTGCGATTAGGAATAAGAGAAAATGACGAAAACCGACCCCATGGCTCACCGTGTTGGAGTCAACACAGCTACCTAAAGTGCAGGAGGCCTTTGCGCTTCTGGGACATATAGGCTATCTCTAATCTCTAATATCTTTAACTGCAATGACCATATCGGCAGCCGTCTGCGGAACGTATTGCATATCGGTAATGATGTTAACTAGTATACAGTTGGATTTTTAAAAGCTTTTTAGTTTTTTAAATTAGTTGACATTCACACTGTCCTTCATACTTCCAGTGCGAACGGGGTGGCTCAGCCGGAAACTGGGGTACTGCATATAGCTGGTTGGATTCCTATTTTCCGCAAACTTTCCATCCTTCCATTTGATTTCCCTTTCATTTAAATCCGGTCTTTTCAAGTTAGATGTGTCGGCAATGAGCGATTATGGCGCTGCTATGTGTTGTAGTTGCCTGCTCTGATAAGGCGGTGTGCCGGCGCACAGATGAATCTTCAGCTCACTTTAGGGACCCTTACTTTGTTGGCTTCTCTAGCGAGGGTTCCGGTGCGCCGGTAGAGCACTCTCATCTCATCCCTTTCTATCAGAAGTGTGACATACAGTAAACTATCTAGGTTCAGTGTGGCATCCCCTTCGCCTCTACTCCCCTCCAATCCATACTTACAGATACTGGGGAAATTAAGGAATAATCTGTGCTAAAGACAAATTCCCAATCCAAACCGGGAATCCAACCCAGGACACAAGACCTCTCGCTCTACCGAATGAGCTACTAAGACATTGTGTAACTTGATATTGTTTCTAGGCAAACTGTATCTACATTAACACATGAAGGTTCACTTTTTATAATACTTTATCACATAAGTTGCTTTTGAATTGATAATTTTTGGGGAAGCTCGTATGCATATTACTAATTCGGTCTCTGTATGCGTTTCTAATACTGCAAAACTACATTGATGAACCTTTATATTACTATTATTTGAGGATGCTTTAACTGGTCTAACTTGTTTTTAAAAAACCCCGAAAAAGCGCGGGAGCCTGAAGGGTTTGGCACGCAAAGAGGAGGCACTAAAAGCCCTCAAAATGAGCGGGAGACACTTTATGAAGCGCTCTCGGAAGCATTACTAATATTTTCGTCACGCATGCCAGATGTTTCCTTGATGGAGAGCGTTCTGATACCGCAGGTGAGCATCCGCTCTGTATCACAGGCGGTAATCTGTCCATGTTAAGAATTCCTGTCCATCACTGTGCAGCGGTATCCTTCGTCTCTGGAAACAAACGAATGCTCCGTGTGCTCTGAGTTGTTACTCATCAACTTGAAATGCAAATGTATTTTTGTTTTTTCAAATGTCCATCAAAAATTTAAATATTTGCAACGCATAAGTCAGCATATTTTTAATTACAATTTCTGTTTTAACTAAATGAAGCTTACTTGCATCCCTACGTTCAGAGTTTTGTAGGCCACTGTACAGTTTCTAAAATGTGCAGTTCTTGTTCTATCGACCTCAAATTTTGACTTGACCATGAAAATCGATGCAAATAATATGCAAAATTTGGTGATTGTACGAGGGCTATTCAATAAAGAATGATCAAAGTTTTTTTACGGACATAATTTTTCGCACTAAAATTCTATCTTATATTCTCTTAGCTTAATGTGAAACAAACACGCCGTGGTAGTTTCATTGTTGGTACTCCTGGTTCCCACCTGTGAGAACCAGGCAAATTCAGACATGTCCAGTATCGCCTACCGCTGTAATGGAGGTAACATGCAGTTAAAGTTGATGTTAGAGGAAGATCCGAAGTTTCTATCAAACGTAATCACTGCTGATGAAACTTGGCTACATCATTTTGATCCTGAGAGCAAACAGTAAAGCTCAGTGTGGAAATCTCCTTCATCACCAACCCCCAAAATAGCAAAAGTAGTTGCTTCTGCTGGGAAAGTTATGGTCATCTCATTCTTTGATATTCATGGAATGGTTTACCAGCAGGTTGTACCTGCACACACATCAGTAACTGGACAATACTACAGGAAGTAGTATATCAGGCTCAAAAGACCATATTTCCATGTGCAGGCTGGATGCTGCACCAAGATAATGCGCGGCCGCATATTGCCAATGTTGTTGCTGAATATCTTGCAAAAATCTACGTGAAGTGCATCCCTCACCCTCCCTATAGTCCGGATTTAACCCCATTTGACTTTTTTCTATTCCATAACTTGAAGAAACGCCTTCGTGGGAGGCGTTATCCATCATCAGAAGCAGTGGTGAAGGCTCTGAAGGCGATTTTGAAGGATCTCTAAAAAAAATTGTTTCCAGCATGTCTTTGAAGACTGGCAGAAACGCTGGGCCAAGTGCATTGCATTCAGGGGAGACTATTTTGAGAAGGACCATCAAAATTATGAGGTTGTCAAAAAAAAGTGATTTAGAAGTTCTATTAACTTTATATACGTAACTTCGTGAATTTATAAAAGTAATTCTTATGGCTAACCACTAGGTGTCACTTACTTTGAGGGATTTTTCTAAAATTGTATTTTATTCAAGGTTCCTCAGTATGCTTATTTCCAGTAAAATTTCGGTATAAAATTTTGAACATGACATCCTTTCTGCCTACTATGTCGTAGTAGAGAAAGTGAAAATGAAGACCTTTCCGCCCACAAATCTTTATATTTCTCTGTCTACAACTACTCTCTCTCTCTCTCTCACCCTCTCTCTCTCACCCTCTCTTTCTCTGGGATTTCAAGAGGAAAGTTATTTATATCCTATACCTTAGTGCGATATCTACATAGAAATCAGTAGAAATGTTACAAAAGATGCTTGACGACAATAATTGTGCATTGTAAAGTGGCAGATATTTTTATGGAGGCAATTTGTGGATCATCATGTATCAGAAATAAAAAGTTTTCTGTGTGGCTTGCGATGACACACAATTGGTTACAATCTCATTTATCTGTTAATTTACAGAAACAATAATTTTTGCCACACATGGTGCATATTTTTGCATAATAAATGTTCAGCTGGCGTTTTATGCCATATAGTCTTGAAGATTTACGTGTAATTGATCAATTGTAGGTGCCATGACTTTCTTGAGAAACTCTAGAGATTTGCATCACCATAGCAGACACTCCTGCAAATAGGTATCTTTTTTAGAAGATTAAAGATATTAACCCTTCCTTGCGTGTATATATTCTCGATCCTAAAACTCTGTTTCAATCGGGCGTCGTGATAACAAATAATTTAATTAATAGAATAAACACTAGACAGAAGTATAAATATCCATGATCCCAGTGCTAAACTTTCTTGCTTCCAGAAAGGTGTGAATTATAAAACCATCAAAATATTTGATCTTAAAGAGAAAAAAATTATAAATTCGGTGCTTATAAAAATTCTGCTAGAGAGTAGGTATATCTATGCTCAAAATCATTTTTTTCTGTACAAGATTATCTGAAGGACAAATTATCCTGATAATGCTTATGTGGCTCTGTAAGTACAATGTTTCTGCGACATAGCATTGCCAATAAATCTTTGATACTTGTTCATTAGCTATTTTAACGTATATGCATTGAAGAAATGACAATAACTGGTATCCATCGCAAAAAGGTTGAGACATACTGACAAAAGCCAAGTGAAAGTTGATTAAAAAAAGGTGTTTGATTTTGTATCACATATAATTATCCCTGCCTTGTTTTTCATATTTTTCATATTGCCTGTATATAACGTGCTTCTTACGTTAAATTTTTAAGTATATATGCTAATAAACTGTATGCCTCTGGACAGGTTCAATGTTCACAGTCCCTTTTTTTTTTGCGATTTACGTCCTACAACGTTAAGTCATATCGGACGATGAATGGAATGGCTGAAATGATGCTCAAATGAGCCCAGGGTCCATAGAGCTTAGAGTTACCTGACATTCATCTTTTAGGATAAGGGAAAACCCTGGAAAAAACCTTACCACCACGCTACCAAGGCGGGGACAGTCCTTTGTGGCTACAAGTGAACTCACTGAATGCAAATCAGTCTAATCTAATCACTGAAATTACTGCATTAACAGTGAAACATTCCAAAGACCACTATTGCACAGAACTTGAAAATTGCAACCTAATTTCATAAGTTATGTAGAAATCAAGCCTGTTAATGTTAGAATCTGCCGTTTTTATCTTAATTTGTAGAAAATACTCGTTCAGATTTCTGAACATCCATCTGCTGCCGTATATACCTACTACCAAATTTTATTAATCGGTCCATATCTCACTTGTCTAGCCAGTGGAAAGTATGGTATAATTTGAGCCATATCAGCAATTTTTGTTAGGTTTCGTTGTATGAGTTCATCATATATTTATAGTTGGAATAGACGTTGATACATGAGCTTATTTCACAGGAGCAACAATAATTATTTCCTTCCTGCTGGATTAAAAAAAATGGCTTCGCTCAGCAATCAACACCTTCGTAGCCAGAGAGGTCTTAAAACTCTTAGTCTGACTAAGCAAGATACAATTATAATTTTCAAACACCGTACTGCCGTTAGTCATTTTTTCAAATTGTTATAATGAACGTTAATCAAAGCTGTAGAACATTTACTCAATTAACTGTACTGAACTGCGAGATGTGATCTCAGAGGTAGGCCAGAAGCTTTTTCAGGGATCTTTTCAATTCACAACATAACAATAGCATGCCTCTCTGATATTCATTTGGTTCATACAAGGAAGTTTTCAGCTCCTTGTTATTATGTCTACAAAGGCGACCAAATACTACAATAGTTTAAGGTGAAGTGGCAGTAGTTATCAAGAAAAATATACAGCATCATTCAATTTTACGTCCAAACTATTGCTGTTACAAAGATACAACCATCCTACCATAGAAACTGTTAGTTTTTCCCTTAATTCAGAAATCTATTTTCTTACTGACACCATTTCTATATGAATTTATAGGAATTCAAATAGAAGCCGAACCTAGCCTGTTACTCAAAACTGGGTAATCATTGTTATTAAGCGCTCGAAAAAACATTCCAAACGTTCTTGGATATAATGAACATGAACTTGTGCAATAATTTGTCGTATGCTCTGATTTTAAAAATTCTTGTCATTATTGTCTGAGTCTACTATACTGGTCTAAATACTTCGGAAAATAATTTGGACCTCTGAGACCGTTGTCAGAGTTTAGCGAAATGTTTCACAAACGAGATTTTTATAAAAATAAATACCATAAAATATAATTAAGGCCGCTAATTGTATGATAAAATTATCGCTAATTCCCAAAACGAGTTACTTCTTCGCTGATAAAAATGTGGTTCAATCAAATCAACAGATAGGTAAGCTATTCCAGGAAACTTTGGCTAATATAGGAAACTACTCTTTCCAGTAAGGTTCAAGATGGTGTTAAATGAATGAAGACGTATGCTACCTATACACCTTAAGGCATTTGTCTCTGTACATGGCGTTATAATCTTATCCATTGTTTGGAAAAGCAATTGTTTGCATTGTACGTAAGCATATATGAACTGAGAGTATTTATTTGCAATAGAAAATGTTGAGTAAACGTTTTGAAATGTAGAGAGCCAGTGTTGTCTTATAAATTCACATTATTCTTACTGTGCATGAAAAAGCATATGGATGCTTCTTCGTTTCTACGAGGGTCGGCTGGAAAGTTCCAGGCCTCACAATAAAAAAGAACATTTTTTCCCTCTAGTTCTTAACATAATCTGCAGAAAGGCTAATATATGTATTCATTTGTCATATCGGTGTTCTAATTTAACTGAACCATCTCTGCAGTGCTATTTATCATGGTCTTCAAAATAGCTATTTACCTCATCAATGACCTCATGTTGCTGTGAAATCTTCTTCCTCCAAGAAGTATTTTGAGATTCGAGTACAGGTAGCAGTCACTGGGTGCTCGATTGGCGAATAGGGTGGATGTTCAAGCAATTCGAACTTAAATTCGCAAATTTTACCCATTGCAATGACTGGACGATGGTCCATAGCATTGTCGTGAAGAAACAACATTTTTATTTGCCAAATGAGCTTTATTTATTTTCACGTAATCACTCAAATGTTGCAATAAGCTTGCGCAGTAGGCACCAGTGATATGTTTAACCTTTTCCAAGTAATCAATGAAAATCATTCTTTGTGCATCCCAGAAAACACTCGCCATAACCTTGTTAGCTGACAAAACCACCACCTGGCGCAATCCACTGTTTTGATTGTGATTTACTTTCTGTAGTGTAGTGATATATCCAAGTTTCATCTATGGTAATAAGCCGTCTCAAAACTTCATTGGGATTTTTACGGTAGAGCTCCAAATTCTTAACAGAAAACAGTTTTTCTTTGCAACTTTTGATCAGGTGTCAACAAACGTGGTATCCATCTTGCATAGACTTTGTGAAAGCCAAAAGCGTTACTTAAAATATTACCTGTACGATCTTTCGTTATGTTACAGCCTCTCAAACAACTTTAATATGCGGTCTTCCAGCACTAAACATGATTTTTTTTCAACTTTCTCGGGGCGTCCAAACCGATGCTGATCACTTGCGCTCGTTCGTCTCATTTTAAACTCTGCAACTCACATTTTAATCATTTTATATGAAAGCGCAGAGTCTTTCAATGTACTGTTCATTTCTTTCTTGGTTTCTTTAGTCTTTAAGCCGTTCAAATGGAAGTGGCTCGTTTTTCAAAATCTTTCATTTTCTTGAAACTTCAACACTTGTTCTTGTTTAAAATACTGTCATTCAAAAACCAAACAAGCTATTGACTGTAACTATGGATACAAGCTAGTCTAGAGTTAATCTGTATGATGCTATCCGCCCAACTGGCCCAGTGGCGCCATCTCTAAGTGCGGCCCGGGACTTATCAGCTGACCCTCGGACATAAAGGTAATATCACATTACCAAGCATACTGTCGCAGCGAAAAGCACAGAAGGTTCGGTGCAGAAACATAAGCGCGGTTTTTGTACACAAAGTACCTGCAGATAAAGGTAACAGTCGGATAGTGTATCACTGAGATAAAAGACATGCCAAAACAGATAAAGTTAGAACTTTCTGGCAACATCTGGATTAATGGAGAGCGTTCGGTTTCTTGATTGTTCTGGAACAGTCTGGAATTATCAGTGGAGGTATTTAAAGAATCGACGTCTCGCCAAGGGCAGTCGAACAGTAGTAAGCACAGTAAGGTGTGAACAATTGTAGAGTGTTGTAACGAGAACTGATGTAATCAGAACGCTGTTTGTGTGGCCATCCACCTTGGTAGATTGGGATTGTGTATGTGAGGTAATTCTGCTGTAACCTGCTACTGTGAGTGTATTTCTACGCAAATAAAGATCATTTAGAATTTCTGTAAATTTGACTTTTAATTCTACGTTTAAGTCTGTAAAGAAAGTAAACTAGTTGAAGAAAAACTAAATAGAATAGTAAGCTTTCGTAACAATAGTTTTAGAGCAATGAGTGGCAAAGGCCATGTGAGTGCAACATATCAAATTATTTTAATATATTTTTGTTTGAATAAGTAAAAAATAAGGTTCACAATGCCTTGTTAATAAACTTTCAGCTATTAGCATAAAGACTTTAAAATTACTTTCCAGGATACCTGAATTAGGTGACTTAACGCGTTCTTCCTGTGTGGTCCTCAATTATGGCTCGAATGCTTAGGATATTTAGCTCAAACAAGTTTAAAATTATTTTGTTAAACCCATTATATTTTAGCATGCGCTAAGGTGAAAAAAAATTGCGGTAAATCCAATCAAGCTCTAATTTATATAAGTAAAAGCATATTTTGTATCATCAAACTGAACATTAAAGACGCGTTGGTTTGTGGCAGTTTGACGATACCACTAAAACGCTCTTACCCACCAATAATTGGCTGGAGCAGAAGATGCCGTGGGTATATAAAAAAACATTGATGTAAATTATATTGAAGTAACATGTGTAATAATGTACTTTTGAGATACAACCTTTAATAATACATAAAGGTTCTGTTTGTATATTGCCGCTAACATGCCGTGAGTTTTGCCCATAATGGCGCAATCTTTCTGTTAGAAGGCGGCGGTTTTCCACTACCAGTACACACGCTTTTTATTCCCGCTGCCGGCAAGACTTTATCCCAAACTGGATCTGTACACATTTTCATTTCCTGTGGCGTTTTCTCAGGAATTACATTCATCAAACAGGGCCAGCAACTTTATATAGGTGTATAGACTGTAATAAGGGTTGTTGGATATGCGGTCATTATCATATTATCTATTTGTTTTATTATGCACAGGGTTTTATAAGTGTTTGTTCACAAAGGAGGGGAAAAATACGAGTATGGCCCATAATTTCTTTAAGTTTTCCATTTTCTTAATTAGTATTAACAAAGGAGCAAAAAGCCCACTTTTATGGTGTGGAAGTAGTATGTGTGCCTCACGAGATTCCGAGTTTGAGTCTTTGGAAAATTTTTAGAAACACTTACTTGGAAGGTGTCTGTGTACTTCTTTGTAAATAAAAAAATCCCCACGGAATTAAAGAAATATAAACATAATTTAGCAACAGTCCCATGGTGAAAACGTTGTGGAAAAGTGGACACGCAAATACACAGAATTAGCACATGCAAAAATGTATCTGAGATCTGGAAATGGACTAAAAATAAAATCGGCGTGCTGGTTGGAAGCAGGGCGGAATATAAGACAGTGGGGGTAATTCTCTCGTGGGCCGCGCCGTGGCTCAGTGGTTAGACCGCTCTCACCAAGGCGGCCCGGGTTTGATCCCAGGCGACCGCAAAGTGAGATTTGTGGTGGACAACACGGCGCTGGGGCGGGTTTTCTCCGGGACCTCCGGTTTCCCCCGCCATCTCATTCCACCGGTACTCCATCTTCATCTCATGTATCATCAGTGTCACCGCCTGCGGTGCCGTATGTAGTAAACGCGGGCGTTAAACGCTACACATTTCAGTTAATTCTCTCATGGAATATAAAAAAAAGCAACACTGCACGGACACAAATGTGGTTGATAATGGATTTCAACCATTGTTGCCTGAGTGCCGATTCTCCTAATTTATTTGCATTCAGAACGTGGCTTCGAGCAGAGCGATACAAAATTCGTAGATTTCATGATTTGTGGACCGAGTTAAATGATCAGCTGGATCTCACTTGCTAACTTTCGCGCGGGTGTGCACGCAGTTTCTTTCTAAAATGTTACAACAAAGTCACTAACCACGAATACAGAAAGTAGAACAAGACCTCCCACTCTACCTTTTCCCTTTGTGACTCTGATTGTTAATGGAAATTAATTGTACCTAATAGTGGTCCGAACTATAAATCCTGGGCCTTAAAGTACTTACAGCATAGTAAGTCGCCATTAAGGTAGTTGTCTCATGTGTTTATGAGAACTCCTAAGTGGTTTACCGGGAAAAACACGAGTCAGTTGGAGAATTTAGACATGTCGGCATGTTGGCCATAGTAGCTCAAATGGTTAGAGCGGGTGGACGGAAACCAGAAGATCCGTGGTTCAAATCCCGGCTATGGCATAGAATTTTTCAATCTGGCTCTACCCTTTCAATAATTTATGTTGTTTATAAATTATTGAAAATAATTAACTGTAATTAAATATAGATGAAAATTTCACATCTCATTCTAGATTTTTTGGAATCAGTTACCCTCACCCAATTTTCTATGCCTCTACAATATTTGTCTTCATAATCACATCTCCAATATCAAATTAATCTTGTAATATTGCATGTCTATTATTCATCATATTCGAATTATTTTCAAGCAAAAGTAACTTTGAGTCACTGCATCAATTATTAAAAATTAACTCGAAGTATTATAAATTGTAGATATTAGGCCGTCATGTTATAGCTATTGAACTGACAGGATTGAGTTGCCGGAATCAGAGGTGAAGTTGGTTTTAATTATTCATTCAAAATAATAACACCGATCATGCATAAAATACTGCGCAATACAAATATTTGAACAGCGTAACAAAATCTTGCAAGGAAAAAAAATATTTCCACTTTTAACGTTCTTCTTTGATTCTGTAATAGCGCACCTCCCACATTTGTATCGCTAACGTTATACAGTTAACCTTGTACTGCCAACTCCAATACACCAAGCTACATCAATACAACAAAATAAGTTGTACGAAATATTCTCGTATACTCTTATTCGCGTATATCTTTATCTTAACTGGATTACTGGAAAACTGGTTTAATTCGTAGGGGACTCGGCACGGAAAGCACACTTGGTTTATTAGGGAGGAAGGATGAGGCGAGAGGTGACACAGAGCTGCCTTCCTAAGCAGTCACTACAGTGCAGAGGACAGGGTCCCTACATTTCACTTAGATGGGATTCCCGCTTCGGTAGCGTAGATGGTAGCGCGTCTGCCTCACGTTCAAGAGGTACCGAGTTCGAATCTTGGTCAGGGTGAGTTACCTGGATGAGGTTTTCCGGGGTTTTCCCTTATCCTGAAAGACAAATGTCAGGTAACTCTAAGCTCCATGGACCCCAGGCTCATTTGAACATCATATCACCCATTTCATTGATATGACTTAGCCTTGGAGAAAGTAAATTACACCAAAAACTTAGATGGGAACTTCCCCCGGCAGGTCAGGACAACGGACATCCCAACTTTCTGTGGTTCGGAGACTGTTCCACCACGAGACCTGGGTGAGGAGATCAGTAATCGTCCTACCGGAGGAGGAATTGGTTCTCTCGTAGCATATCATCCTGCCATGCACCGCCGAGACACCTGCCAACACTTCGATACCACCAGATGAGAGATGATATGAAATGATAATGGAGATGAAATGGAAGGACAAGAAATTCGGGGAATTTGATTAACCTATCCAGCATTCGCCTGGCGATTTGGGAAAACCCCGAGAAAAACCGATGGGTCAAGTAGGTCGGCCACGTGAATCAAAGACGAAGGCGGGCCACAAACGAAACCGCTTGAGCGATTCCACTCGTTGATCTTAACACTAGCATATATGTCTTCAGATCTTCAACTTGTGGATGTAACTACAAGTGTTTGCTGCAAATAAAAAATGTTATTATGCGAAACAATTTGACATCAAAAGTATTGACTATAGATATTTAAGCTTGATCTAATTCAGAGCACTTTTAGTATAGTCAAATAGTTCAGTTTCAATAGAAGCTTTCGATGTAAGACGCTGTAGGCGCAAATTAAGGGAACGATACTCTGCTCGTCCCAAGGGCAGTCTTTGTGGGTACTCTTGACCCGCCGAAGTGGCATATTTATGAATTAACCAGAAATACCACTTGTTAGAAACCTATGGATCGTCATGTCACCATGGCAACAGCACAGCATACAACCATCCGTTTTCAGGCCCTTTACGGACCTTTATATGGAATAACGCATGATCAAGAACCAGGGGTGAAAAGCTACAGATGAAGCACAGAAGGAATTTGATTAGTAGGATGCAATGATTAACAATGCCGCTTTGACTGATTGATTCTAAATGTAAGACGAAAGCCGGCACCTTAACGAGTCAAACAGTTTTCTAGTTCTATACACGGCTTAACAGCCGCAAGCGAACCTGCCAACCCCACTGCTACGCAAGTCGTAGGTGGGCGACCATCCAACCGATTAGGTAAGAGATGTGGTCAGCATCTAGGCACCTCCAGCCGAAATTCGCTACCTATTGCAGCTCCTCAACTATTGATTGATTATTTGCTACCACATAAGGTACATTGACCTGGTGCCCCTACATTAGGTGGGGCTTACGGGCAAAATATTTACATGTATTTACAATTTTGCTTATTTACATATTTTAGTGTAAGGTTCATGATGTTCATAAAGGCCCATACGGAAGCCCTCTTTGGCTTCCGAGGACAGCCTTTAAATATATATTGTCTGGTAATATTTTCGGTGTTAGATCCGAGTTTTTTTGTGGTATATATTGTGACGACCTGTTGTTACTTTGTGAATATCAAGGAACACGTGGTCAGGTCGAACACTAGGGAGCAATCATTCAGAGCAGAACTACTTGCTTTAGCGAGAGGTTGGGATCTCTTCTATAATGGTTCATTGGTAAAAAGGTAGGGTAAAGCTAATTAAAAGTGGAATTCACTTAATAAGAATATTTACTACAAGCAGATTTACAAAGGTGGCCATAACGGCTGTTTACCTGTCCAGAAGTGGAGCTGCCTACAAAACCAACCTACCCCATTAGCTGGCAGTTACAGACAGAGAGTCTCTCGCTTAAAGATTATTCATCTAGTCATAAGGGAGGGGAGGGAGTGTCGTCACCTACTACTTGAGTCACAGAGAGTAAATTAATACAGTCTGTGACATCATATATCATATATATACACACATTCACTCACTCGTACAGTCACACAGGTCGCGCGTCGCACGTTCTTTAGACACACCCGCACACTATGTACACTGGTATTTCACTAGTTCACCATGTACACTATATACAGTGTTTCCCGCTGTTTTCCTGTGCGGGTCAGCTTATGTTTTGGGCGACCTCTAGATATGTGCGCTGCCTTGGGCTGGTCGGTATGGGGATGTTGAAGTGTGGCGACTGAGCCGTTAGTACATTTTTATGCGTTTGTGTTTAGGATGTTTCGGCTCGCCGCCACCGATGTTGGAGATGATGGTGTTTTGGTGATGATGTATTTTCGCCCATACCAACTTGGTTCTGTTTTCAATTGTGGTTTCCATTGTTGGCATGTTCCACTCTTGGTGTATGGTTATGTTATTGGTTCTTAGTGGTGGACGGATGATTTTTCTTAGAGCTATGTTTTGTATGGTTTGGAATTTTCTAATGTGTATCTTTGCGGCGAAAGCCCAGGCCGCGCATGCGTAGGGGACCACAGATAGTATAAATGATTTGTATAGTATTAATTTGGTTTTTAGTTTTACTTCCTTGCTGCGGAAGATGGGGGCGCATAACTTTAATCTCTACCGACCTTTGTTGGCGTTATCTTCTATATGGTTGTTCCAGAGGAATTTTTTGTCCAAAGTAACGCCTAAATATTTTCCGTGCTGACGACAGTGCAATCTTTGACCACCGACCGTTAGGTCCATGGCCGGAGGGTACAGTTGGTTTGTAAAATATATCAACTGACATTTATCGGCATTGATTTTGATTTTCCAATCATGGCACCATGAGAGGAAGCGGTCAGTATACCACTGCATTTCCAAAAGCCCGTATTTTGCATTTTTGTGGTGGTTGTAGATGGCAGTGTCGTCAGCATACAGGGCGACCTTGCATCTAGTGTCCACGAGGAAATCGTTGGTGTACAATATATACAAATATGGGGACATTATTGCCCCTTGTGGTACGCCAGGCTGCATAGCTTGCTCATGTGAAGAGGAGCATTCCACTTGGACGTAGAAGTGTCTGTTTTCTAGAAAACTTTGCAGCAGGTATAGATAATGGCCACCTATACCTAGGACTTCAAATCCACAACCCGCCCCTAAGGGTCTGATTGAACCCGGGCGCATTCCGTGAAGCTTTTCAATTGGGCATTCAATAGATTAGGAATAGCAGGAAGGAGGTGCGTTTTAGTAAGTTACTGTGCAACCGGTGAAAGGTTGCGTCATTCTTCAAAGGAATTACACGTGTTTACATGCTAGTTCTGTAGGCCTGTGTAGGAAGCACCTCTCCACACAGGAGCTGCATATAGCATCTGTTGCAAAATTACAGCAGCCTAGAGCAGAGACTTTATCCTCAGATGTATATGTTCCGAACTGAACAAATAGGGAATTTCTCCAAATTTCTAATGAATTTTCTTGCGAGTGTATTGAATATGACACCAGCTGAAAAGGTGAATCAACGTAGACAACTAAGCATTTGATGCTATAAGAAAGAGTAAGGAACTGACTGTGTGCATCGCGCATCTTACTGGTCGCGTAAACCTGAAAGTGTGAGATCTATCAAATTTGACAAGTCCTCCAGGAGAGAAGAAGCGGAGAAAGTGGCCATGTAACTCCTTTTTAATCCTTTAGAAACTTATGAAATGAAATTAATAAGAGTTTTACAGTTTATGTCTATGAGAAGGACTAGGGCTTTTCAATGGTGAAACAATTACTAAAATCGGTTGAGTGGGTTTGGAAAGTTCATTACACACACACACACACACACACACACACACACACACACACACACACACACACACACACACCTGCACCACCACCACCACCACCACCACCACCACCACCGCCACCGCCACCACCTCTGCCATCACAAGTAGTATCTCTCAGTGTGATACAGATGTTTATTCTGAGCTTTGATTATCTTACAACACTAATTCTTTTACTGGTCGTTATTCAAGAAGTTCACAATGAAAGTACTCAAAATAACAACTTTTTAAGAAGACATATAAAGTAATTAAAACATGTTATTATCAGTTGCGTTATATAATTGTTACGAATTTGGTTATTTGTTAACTAACCTTTTACAATAATAGGTATGATCCAAAATCTCGCAACACGCGCGTTTTCTAGCTCCTCTCTAAACTATGCATTCCAAACTTGTCCACTGTAACCAAAATATTTGCAAGAAGTACAGAGCCGAAAATATTCCACTACTTAATGCTAAATTCTGAGAAGTCAAGAAGGGTACCTAGAAAAAATGTTATTACAACCATTCTGTTGTATTAGAGAAGTAAACACTGCGCAGCTTAAGCTTAATTTGTGATCATATGGCCATTCATACAGCAAAATTGACTATTACGAACATAATCGTTGAAAGGAGCGCACTCTGGAGATTCCATGCTGAGATACTCTACACCCCAGAAGAACTCCCTTATTTTGAAATCTAAAAGATGGCCCTGGAAAATTTTTGGAAAAAATTGAGGAAGTGATCCTTTTGCAATATATGCAATTGCTTCAGATTTAGAACATCGAGGTATGATTGTAGTTATCAGAAAGCCGGGGCACACGTCAGCTCTTAAGTTCACATGGTGCAAGGGTGAGGCCAACAATACACAGAGTTCTTCATTTAAAACCTAACGGAGCACAAGGCTTTTCGTTTCTCCGCCAACCTTGCTGGGTTCCCCACTACCCGCTGCCGTTATGCGCGCGTCCTAGAGGTGGCACTCCACTCGGCTGTATGTACCGGCCACCAACATGAATAGTTTCTTAACTAGAGCAATGCATTGTCGTGTGTAAAAGTTATAAACGGGAATCACCAAGCCTTGTTTACACAGAGTATATTCAAACGTTCCCTGTGAAGAGCCTTCTTTCAGATTTACAATTCACGGGATTGTTAAAAAAAACGAAAGCGAAAACGTACATTGTTAACAAAGAAAGACATGTTTTAGAAGTTCGCCAACCAAATCCATCCCAACAGCTGGGAATTTCAGCTAAAGCGGTATAAGTTTATAAGTGTCCATGCTTTAAAACAAGGTCACCCAATATTACGAATGTATTATTTGATTTTTTTTCAGTGAATCACGGTTTAATGGATACAAAGGTTCTGTTCTTTTCCGATGAGACGTGGTTCCATATCAGTGGTCCTGTAAACACTCATAACAGTCCTTACTGGCCTCTAAAAATCCACATTGCGTTCAAGAAATCCCTCATCGGAAAGTTGGAGTTTGGTATACTGTTAGCGTAGACGCGTAATCGGATTCTGCTACTGTCCATAGAGGATTCCATGATTAAAATTAGGGCAGTGTTATAAGATAAGTGACTAGTGTTGGTGTATGTCCCTCTCGATCCCCCGACCTAACAGTGTGTGACTTTTACATGTGGGGTAACCTGAAAGACAAAGTTTACGACACAAACCCTCATACATTGGAAGAACTAAAACAAAATATTAGAAATCGTGGGAATATGAATGCATTCTTCCGATATAATAAGTATTTATTCTAGGTTGGACAACATTTTCAGCATCTTCAATAAGGTAAGAGAGTTGTACATGTTTTACGCGCAGCGTTTATGTAGGAGAAAGCGGGCTGTAGCACACCCAATTGCGTACACGTGAAATGCTGTTGGCCCGTTAGGTTTTAAATGAAGAACCCTGTAGTTCGCCACCAGCTCTGCGGTGGACACAAGTATCTAACGTCTCAGATATATCCGGACGCCGGCGGTACCCCTCTCCCTACGAAGAGGCATCTCTTAGGGCCCAGATCACATCACCAAACCTTCGCTCACCGTCCACTCGCCTAACCCTTCGACCCTGAAGCATAGTACGGAAATGAAATGACAGAAGGGACTATAACGTTCGCCGCATTATATAATCCCTTTAAGATTCACCTACTAATCAGGGGAAACCGCAAAAAGCTCAAAGTCAGGATGACGGTACAAAGGTAACCTAAGCTAGGACCTTCGCGAGTCTCACATATTAGAACAGTGCCATCTCGCTGGATTAGCTTCGTGATATAAATCATGCAGTTGTAAGGTGAATATTTGACCTTTTCAAAATGAGACGTTTACCCCTCAGTTTTACCCTACCGCGATGAAGATTTCGATTTGATATAACATATACCGCTGCAAATGTGATGAAACGAGAATCACGATGCGACAGACAGTATAAGAATATGAGACCTGTCGCGGTTTCCTTTGAGTTCCATACATTTTCTTTTCTTAGGTGCTTGCGAAGAAATGAAGCAGCGGCATCCTGAACCACACAGTAATGCACTGTTTCCAAAGATGGATTACAAAAACCGTTTTCCGCCTTTAGAAAGATGAGTCGCGCAGTTGAATTAAAAAAAAGGGAAAACTGACGCGTAATAAGGCGGGTAAAATTTGCAAACCGAAGTAGAACGTTTCTAAAAACTAGCACTAGGTGTACTGAGATGATCCAGATAGAGATTTTGCCTTCAGTGTGTGCTAGTTTTAGAAAACAGTCCATTATCATTTCATATCATCTCTCATCTGGGGGTCTCTTTCAGCGTAGAAGTGTCGGCGGGTGTCTCAGCTTTGTATTTTGGGATGATATACTCTTAGTGAACCCCTTCCTCCTCCGGTAGGTCGGTTGCTCGTCTCCGAGCCGACTACTGGGACCGTCTTCGAACCACAGTACGGGGGAATGTTCGTTGTCCTGGCCTGCCGGAAGAGGTAAAATATAGGGACCCCGCTCTCTGCACTGTAGTGGCTCATTGGGACGGCCACCCTCTGTCTCCTCTCGCCTCATCCTTCCTCCCGGGAATGCCCCACTTGGGGCATAAGGTACAACAGACAAAGAATCCCCTTCGGAAAATAAACGAGTTTGCTACATAATTCTTAAGATTGCGATTAGTTAAGCAGGTTAAAGTTGCGACGGGTTCTCGGGGGTGATGGAATAGATCCTGCCCTCTTGGATAGAAATAAAGCTACGGGTTGCTATGTCTTCTTTTGAATATTCTGCTCAGATCTGGCGCTCAGATGTAGCTATGCCTCTAGACAATCTCCGGAGCTGCCCCAGTCTTGAATGAGATTCTTACCTTATCCCAAGGATGATCTCAGACGAGAATCTGTTGTAACTAAATTCGTGTTTGTAGAAGAAGTAAATTTAGTTCTTTTTAACACCAAACATTTTCAAACTTTCGCTGGATTAAGCAACATTATGCGCCGAAACGTATACGTACAGTTATTAGATCAGTGCAATTTAATACTCAATATCAATCGATGAGAGTTTCATCTCTCCTATTCAATATTCCTCACAAAGTGAACTTTACCTCAATGTTTCAACATAGAGAGTTTATTTTATGTCTTACCCACACAACGTTCCGACCGGAGTAAATCTAACTTCTTGTTAGTCCAAGATTATTGATTTCGTCGTTGCTATGACGATTAAATAATTTTTTATTGGTTCACGTCATCTTTAGTGACCAACATACTCACATCGTATTAGGTAATTTATGTAATATTTTCTTTAAAACTTAAACAACTTTACACTCAATTAACATTTCTCATAATTTTAAATTTCTATTAACGTCGTTAAATTATTAACACTGTTTTCTTTTCTTTCTCTCAAGACCTAATCACACGTTTTCCTTTCAATTGTCACTTAATCTCGATCGCTTTTTGCTAAAGATTTTAACAATTTATGATGAATTCTTATCCATAAATTTTAATTTTTTATAGGTTTTTCCACTTTACAGCATTTTACCCTTGGTTCCTGCTTTCCAGAGATTCCTGTCGTTCCATTGTCCTTCCAGTCCCCTCTTCTTCATATGACTATATATTTCTTCGTACCACGTTCTTCTGGCTCTTCCCCACTTTCTTCTGCCTGGTACACTTGCGCTGCTCGAACGGTTACCATGGATTTATCTTTGGTAATAGATACCTCTGAGATAACGAACTGATTACTCCACGTGGAGTGAACATCTATCTGTCATTTGTGATTCCTGCGGATTCCATTGGCTGAAGTGATGCCTTCATTTGTGCTTAGCACTGGGCCGGGAAGCGGGGCAGTTCCCCTCTCACTCTTACAAGAATAATCAGTGCGTTATCTGAGAGGCTTCTAGTAATAAAGATAAAGCCATGGTAACGGTTAGAGCAGCACGACTATACTTTCCACTTCAGGAATTTTTGGGCCATCGTTCTTCCGGCATCCGTTGTACATGTCCATGCCACTGTAGAGCTATACTGAACATTTTGTCTATGACAGTTTCCAGTACGTCTATTTCATGTCAAATATAGATGTTTCTGACATGCTTGATATCCTCACAGTTCTTCGAAGTCCATCCATTTCTGTCGCTAATATTCTATTCTGCATTCTTCCATTTAATGTCCAACTTGCGGACCTATATGTAAGTATACTTCCTATTATTATTTTAAAATTTGTTGTTTAGTCTTTCTAATCCTTGTTTCACATAAGCTTGCCATGTATCTCTTAACGGTGACCTTGTCACCTTTCATTGGCTGCTATTGTAGTATAGACTGTTGTGCGGTAAAAATTAGTTCGTTATTTAACATGATGATATATCTTTATATGCTGGAGGAGAATTGTCAAATTTATATTTTCGTAACTGTTTTAATTAAATATATTACGCAACAGAGTTGATTTATCTGAAATGCCTGTTAATTCTTAAACGAAGTAAAGAGGAGGTTCCTTTGCGCTCAAGCACATGGTACGATACCACGTAATTTAGCGTTAGTGATGACATATTTGTTTATATGACTTTTATCACTGACCTTGTTTTGAACTGGATTAGTCATATATCGAAGGTGTGGTGTGCCGAGTGCGAGAGCTAAATTATTTTATTGATCGTTTATTTCGCGTGTATTATTATATGTATAATGGCAGTGTCTACCACCAGTTTTTCGCTGAAGCATCGCAAGGGAAAACCTTTACAAAGCGGCGAAAAAAGTATTGTGATGCACGTGTTTAATGCACTCACAGAGAAGAATCCGTCTTTGTCAGTGACAGAAGTCGAACAGCTGTGCACTTAACTTACAGGTGTGTTAGATGCGTAGGAACATCGCGACATGAAATTGAGACAACAGGAAAACTTAACACTCCAGGGGCGATATTGCTGTGTGGCGAAGACACAGGGCAATCACACTATACCGGGATACAAATCGCAAAATATACTACCTTGACGAAACTTGGTTGAATGAAGGACACTCAAGTATGGCGTGACACGACTTTTAAGACTGAAAAACAAGCATTTTTGCAAGGTATGTGTGCTGGTTTTAAAAAATACCAGTGGAAAAGGCCGAAGGCCTTTCATTATAAACTTGTTTCACTTTCATTGCTCATTCATTCAGTTTCAACTTGCTCAGTTTCATTATAAACTTCATTATTTGTGCATGCCTTCATATTCTTATTTGTATGATTTTATCTGTCTTCCTGGCAATTAATATGACGTTTACTGCAGGTTTAAATGTGACGGGAAGGCTCCGCCTATGGCCTTTGGCGCGAAAACATTAGCCAATTAGGATGAGGGGGAAGATAGTTGCACGCGGTGTGATACATGTCAGCGGGGCAAGGTTATATGAAACAGAGATTAGTCAAATTCCTGTTCCATAAAAGACTGTTAAAAATTCTAATCGCCTTCCTTGCACAATTTACCCTATTGATAATATCTTTTTCACAATTGCCAATCTTATCTATTATAGATCCTAGGTAATTAAATTGTTCGACAAATTTAATTACCATATCATTTACTTGGAGATCTTCCGACTTTCCTTCTGTTACTATATATTCTGTTTTAATGGCATTTATTTTTAATCCGCCTACTTCAAATGCATTTATTAATTTTCTAATCATATATTCTATATCATATTTATCCTGTCCTATTACAATCTGGTCATCTACAAATACTAAGTTGTGCAATAAGCGGCCATTGATGTTTAGTTCCATTCTCCTTCATGACTTATTCCATTATCAACACCTCTTCTATAAATATCTTAAACAGTGTAGGTGACATG
Source organism: Mantis religiosa (assembly GCA_030765055.1). Classification (NCBI taxonomy): domain Eukaryota; kingdom Metazoa; phylum Arthropoda; class Insecta; order Mantodea; family Mantidae; genus Mantis; species Mantis religiosa. The sequence continues at coordinate 91,112,221 of CM060954.1, read as the reverse complement.
CCAAATTTTAAAATAACAAAATAGAAATAATGACAATGTTTAGGGGTATGGAAATAAAATAACTGTCTCGACGTTTTTCGGAAATACACTTAACAACGAAATTCAAATGAATGTACCTTGTTTTCATGACAGACATTCTGCTGTCATCCTGCAGACAGCAGTTTGTTACGCACCTACTGCTGATTTGCTTCTCAACGTTCAAGAGCGTTTTTCATAACAGTAAATTCAGAACAAATTGAGGTAAGCGACTATCATCTATCCAGACACTTTTGTGAATATTGTTTTCGAAGGAGTGATAGTGGGACGAAGCCATCCTTAGTAACATTCTAATAGAGATTAATTATATTGGTGAGGCTTGCGAGACAAAAATAAACTATTGCTGGCAAAAATTAAAGTATATGCACATGTGTAAGGATAAAAGAATGTAAGAAATTCAGGTGTTAGATGCTTGTGTTGTACCGTAAGCAGCAACAGTGGATGTCAAACAAGAATAACTATAGCACCGGAAACTTTAAAGAGAATTCAACTTATCCTTGTAAAAGTAAATAAATAAACTGAAACAAATGGAAAAGTTAAAAACCTATAAACGCTTTGTATGGACGAAGCCGGTGTATATTGCGAAAATTAAGAAGAGGCAAAATTAACCATAATGGAAGCATTTGCAATGTGTGTATTCAATGTAACAAATAAATACGCCACAAAATTTTATTAATTTTCATGTGTACACAAAAGGAAGAAAAAGAAAGAAAAAGTCAACAGGCAAACTGTTTAGTTCGTTCCGAAGTCTTTTGCTTCCTCTAATGTTTGGGATGCTTCTTTTCCCACTTCCACACCTGCAATTCTATAAGCATGGTTTATATAGACTTAGGTCTTTCGAGAACAATTGCTAATTGGTACTTCCTTCCGGTTCTCGACCAATCTAGCACGAGTAGGAAGCATTTGTTAACTGAAGGTATGATGAATTGGAAGAAAATTCGAAACAAAAATCTGCCAAATGGTGAGTCAACTCCTTCATTTGCGGAAACATACTGGTATGCAGAGAATAATAGACAAAAAACATAATTGAAAATAATTTATTGCTTACAGCGCCCAGAGTTTTGATTGACATTGAAACGGGCTCTTTTGCAGGCATCACCTTCAACACCATCCCAGTCAGGTACATCTCAGTCCTCTAATCAATCTGCTGCCAGCTGTTGCATTGATGAGCTATAAAACCCCCTTCACGGGTATGCGTAAGCAATTAATTAATCCAGATAAGTTGACTGATTTGAAGAAAGTTGTCCACTAATTTGAGAATTCAGTACTGTTTCTGAACTCTAGATGGAGTTATATCTTACGGTTTAAGTGTTACGTGTTCTAAACTCTGACATATCAATACACTGTAGTTTAAAATAATTGTTTCCATAATAATAATAATAATAATAATAATAATAATAATAATAATAATAATAATAATAATAATAATAATAATAATAATAATAATAATAATAATAATAATAATAATAATAATAATAATAATAATAATAATAATAATAATAATAATAATAATAATAATAATAATAACAATAACAATAACAATAACAATAACAATAACAATAACAATAACAATAACAATAACAATAACAATAAGAATAAGAATAAGAATAAGAATAAGAATAAGAATAAGAATAAGAATAAGAATAAGAATAAGAATAAGAATAAGAATAACAATAACAATAACAATAACAATAACAATAACAATAACAATAACAATAACAACAATAATAATAATAATAATAATAATAATAATAATAATAATAATAATAATAATAATAATAATAATAATAATAATTAATAATAATAATAATAATAATAATAATAATAATAATAATAATAATAATAATAATAATAATAATAATAATAATAATAATAATAATAATAATAATAATAATAATAATAATAATAATAATAATAATAATAATAATAATAATAATAATAATAATAATAATAATAATAATAATAATAATAATAATAATAATAATAATAATAATAATAATAATAATAATAATAATAATAATAATAATAATAATAATAATAATGAGAAGCATAAGCTTTTGTGAGTCTCTAAAATGCTAAGCAGAAGATTTTCTCGCAAACTACCGTCATGTGGTATAACCCGAAAGCGATCTTTGGGCGTACAGACTACGAATAATCATTATCAGCAGACACTTCTGTAGCACTGTAAAACGTGAATAAGAGGAACAAATTTTAGAAATGCAGGCTCTTTTATCAACCTGCAACTTCAATCCCCATAGAAATCCCTTTATCACGTTGCCAGAATTATTATTATTATTATTATTATTATTATTATTATTATTATTATTATTATTATTATTATTATTATTATTATTATTATTATTATTATTATTATTATTATTATTATTATTATTATTATTATTATTATTATTATTATTATTATTATTATTATTATTATTATTATTATTATTATTATTATTATTATTATTATTATTATTATTATTATTATTATTATTATTATTATTATTATTATTATTATTATTATTATTATTATTATTATTATTATTATTATTATTATTATTATTATTATTATTATTATTATTATTATTATTATTATTATTATTATTATTATTATTATTATTATTATTATTATTATTATTATTATTATTATTATTATTATTATTATTATTATTATTATTATTATTATTATTATTATTATTATTATTATTATTATTATTATTATTATTATTATTATTACTACTACTTTTCTGACAAAATAAAAATATATAAAGGTGTTACATGTATTGTATTAATATTAATCAATGGAGCTGCAAGACTGTATGCTTTTTGGGATTCTCAGTACGGTGGTTGGAAACCCTACATAGGCCGTTAGAAGGTTGGCAAAACGGGCATGTAATTTCGCGGGGAATCTGCGCTGAAAGCAAAGTACCAAGTGCGTAGTGAAGAAAGCAGAGCAGGCTCGAGGCGGCGAGATCACAGAGGCAAGCTGTTTACATAATAGTGCTGCCCCCTCCCACCAGGAAACAATATGATGATGATGGCGGGAGGGGTGGAGACATCAAAGGCGGACCGCCGCTCGGCTCCGTGCTAGAGCGACTCAAATGTGCGAGTGGAGGTCACAATCTCGCGTTTCCCAAAACACGTAACGCGGTGGAGCTTCATTTACCTGGAAATTAGCACTTCCAGGTAGTACCTCGACAACATCGTGTGAAGCGTCCTTTATTGGGTTAACCTTCTGAAAGAATCGTAAACAGCAGTAGTAGATGCGTTCAGAAGCGTTCAAAGCTATCTCAACTTCGACGAATATTCGCAACATACCTTCATGCAATTATTCCAATTTTCTTGTGCACAGAAAACTGAATCGGCAGCGTTTTAAAAAGCTGATTGGCAGAAGAAAGTATCAATCAATTGGGTTTCAAGGTTATTGTTTAAACTTAGGAAAATAAAAAAAAAAAAAAAAACTCCAGCAAAGCTAAAAATATTCTATATAAAATATTTTATGGTGGTCTCAATACATATGGCAATATATATTTTTTCTACATTAGTTTTTTATGTAATTTTGCTCATTTTCTATCTGTGGTGTTTCCCAGTTACTGAATATAAACATAAGTGAAGAATTATCGTTGAGTCTGACCATTCAGGATGTAGCCAGATTTTTATGTTGAAAATAGGATGCACGTTGCCTGTTTCGAAGACCCAGGTCGGAACGCCAGATTAAACAGGGTTACTTCGTTGTAGTTTGAATTGGTTCTTGATTATTGTGCCTGCTTAAATAAATATATATTAAATATATATATATATATATATATATATATATATATATATATATATTACGAAATTGGACTTATCCAAAACTTTATTTATTTCACTGGAAAGCACACCTGAAAACGAGAGATCTTATGACTCTTATTTAAGCAGGCACAATAATCAAGAACCAATTCAAACTACAACGAACTACAACGAACCATAGAAAAAGATAACCCAGTAGAGATTAATTTAGGAATAAGACAGGGGTGTCCATTGTCACCTACCCTATTTAATATATATTAATGACGCAGTTGTACGATGTCAAACTATGCTCAGAACACATTGTAAAATAAAGGGGAGAAATGTTGACACATTGCTGTTTGCTGATGACCAGATTTTAATTGCGGAGATGGAAGATAACTTACAGAGAGCCATACATGAATTAAATAATATTACAAGAGAATATAATCTTCAAACTTCATATGAAAAAAAATAATGGCTTTTATAGGAACGAACCATTTGAGAGCAAAAATTTGCATAATAAACCCATCCAACAACAGTTATTTTAATTATCTTGACTATATTGTGTCATATACCAATAATAGAGATATACAAAACAAAATAAACAAATTCCAAACAATATGTGGCACAATAAAAAGAACTTTTAAAAATTGTAATCGTCAAAGTTTGTTAAAACTGTATAAAATAATGGCGATCCCAACCCTGCTGTATGGGTGTGAAAACTGGGTCTTGACTATCTCACAACAGAAGAAAGTGGAGGCTGCTGAGATGAAATTTCTGAGACAGGTGGCATGTTATAGACTCATAGACAAGAAAAGAAACGAGGATATTAGAAGAGAATTGGAAATTCAGAGTCTAAATAAAACAATCTTTGCATACAGGCAAAAATGGCAAGATCATGTGCAGAGAATGACCGAAGACCGTACACCACAAATAGTATACAAGTATAAACCTGTAGGTAGAAGAAATGTTGGCAGGCCACGAATGAGATGGTCCGATCAATTTCCTTGGAGTCGGAACGGGCCACAAGACTTATACCGTGATGATGATGATGATGATGATGATGATGATGATGATGATGATGATAATAATTGTACAAGGGCTGTTCAATAAAGAGTGATCATAATTTTTTTACGGTCATAATTTTTCGCACTAAAATTCAATCTTATTATATTCTGTTAGCTTAAAGTGAAACAAACACGCCGTAGTACTTTCATTGTTGGTACTCCTGGTTCCCGCCTGTGAGAACCAAGCAAGTTCAGACATGTTCAGTATCGCCTGCTGCTGCAATGGAGGTAACACGCAGTTAAAGTTGATGATGGAGAAGTATCCGGAATTTCTTTCAAACGTAATCACTGCTGATGAAACTTGGCTACATAATTTTCATCCTGAGAGCAAACAGCAAAGCTCAGTGTGGAAATCTTCTGCTGGGAAAGTTATGGTCAACTCATTCTTTGATATTCATGGAATGGTTTATCAGCATGTTGTACCTGCAGACACATCAGTAACTGGACAATACCATAGGGATGTCCTGAAAACATTGCAAGTCCACATCAGGCGCAGAAGACCACATTTCCGTGAAGCAGGCTGGATGCTGCACCACGATAATGCGCGGCCGCATATTGCCAATGTTGTTGCTGAATATTTTGCAAAAATCAACGTGAAGTGCATCCCTCACCCTCCCTATAGTCCGGATTTAGCCCCATGTGATTTTTTTCTATTCCCTAACTTGAAGAAACTCCTTCGTGGGAGGCATTATCCATCATCAGAAGCAGTGGTGAAGGCTGCGGAAGCGATTTTGAAGCTTACCTACAGCATATCGATAAATCCTTACTTCTTTAATAAATAGTTTTCGTTAATTACATAACATTGCTCACTCCTGCACGTCTGTTCAACACTATCAAACTCTTTATTCTCCCCGCATTGTCTTTCCACCACCAAGAGTATAGAACATATCTTTTTGAAGATTATCCATTTTCTGTTTCTATCCAAAACTTTTATATTCACCGCGAATATTATTCCATCATGAAGCAAGATTATTGATTTTCCTCTCCTAGCGACCGTACATTTTTTTATATTGTCATTACAGGGCCCACTAATAGTCAGATCAGAAAACAAGAAATTCCAACTGGATATTCATATAAAAAGTTCCAACTAACACGTACCGTTACAAGGGTTTACGTTTATCATATCCTTTCTTACCTTGTGTTATTTTAAACAAACCATTAACTCATTTGGAAGATAATAAATAACATGATTTTCCCAAGTTAACAGTTGTTTGTAATGAGCTACCTTGTGAATGTTCTCCCAACAGCCTTACTACATAAATGATTACAAATAAATTTACTTGTATACATTTCCAGAGTTAGTTTCATTTTAAAACATATATAATTCATAGTTTTTTGTTGCTTGTTTTCTATCCAGTCGTGTGTGCCGGTAATGAGAGATCGAAAATGACAGAAATAAAGTGGGGGGTGCCACAAAGTTATGTTCTGGGACCTCTACTTTTTGCACTAATGATCAATGACTTGCCCTCCTTTGTAAATGCCCATACAATATTATATGCAGATGACACTACTTGCTTTAATACCAGCTCAGACGTTACAGAACTTAAAACAATTGCCGAGGACACCCTGAGGCAGATATATGGTTTAGGGCAAATTGCTTCTTGCTTAATGAGAAGAAAACACAATAACTTGTATTTAGCTTAAGGGACCTGACAAGTTCAAATGATACTAAAGAAGTCAAATTTTTGGGTGTAATAGTTGACAATAAACTTTACTGGGAACCACATATTAATTACATCACTACGAGGCTCTTAAGAGTTATATATCTTATAAAAAACTTAAAAAGCTCTGTACGGAATACATACATTAGATCTGCTTACTTTGATTTTTCATAGTATTATATTATATGGTATCACACTTTAAGGTAATAGTAGCCACGTTAGTAATATCCTATTATTGCAGAAGAAGATTATCCGTATTATATCTGATACAGACAAATTCGCACATTGTAAGCCATTATTTATTAAATTAAGAATAATGACAGCAGTAAACTTACACATCTATACAATCCTAATTTATATAAAAAAGAATTTATCTGATTACAACTATAGACAGGATATCCATAAATATAATACTAGGTATACAAACCAAATTGATACACCTTATCATAGGCTTGCAAAATTACATAATAGTTTTGAAATATTAGATATAAGAATGTATAATGCACCTCCAGATTATGTAACTCAACTGCCCAATAACAGCTTTGAACATAGGCTTTATAACAGATTATTAATCAACCCATTCTGCTCCTTACAGGATTTTTTTTTGAAAATGCATCTCAATTGTAAATAGAATTACTTATTCACTGATCATTATTTTCTCATTTGTATATATTCTGTAAAATAGAATAGAAAGATTGTATTGTATTGTAATATTTATGCTATCTTCTGACATCAATTGCTGTTAAGCTCGACTTTGAACATACTCTGAATCATATTGTTGTAATTTGTGTTGTATCTTCTGACGTCCATTGCTGTAAAGCTCAACGACAGTAAAATTCTTATTATTATGCAAGGAAAGTTCTCAATATCTTGTTCTTTATGTTCTGATTACAGAACACTTCACGTACTTTCAATGTTTCTAGAACCTGCCAAAGTTTACTGCCTGCATAACACCAGAGTATGGCGTACTGCCTATACAGTATGGCGTTTAATGTTTTGTAGGTACTGGTAAGTGTAACACACATGCAACAGTAGATATTCGCGGTCGCTAAACTAATCTCATTATTTATAATGGTGAAAACTTGAAACAGTTGTACCTTAATTCTGGAGCACTTATGTGCATAAGCAAATCTATGTAGCGTATCTAAACTCATACTTAACAGGCAATACAGAGCCCAATCTAGACTCACGTGTACGTTTCAGGCATATTTTTCAGAATCCGATACACTCTAATGTTGGATATCGCTCAAATATATCAACTTATATTTTATTTCAAATGGATGCTTTTCCTCCATACTAGCGTGTATACAACAGAGTGTACATCAGCGGAACTCCAGTAGCCCGAACACAATGCATTGCACTTGTTGACAGTTCACAGTAACATGGTTCCACTGAAGCTATTGTCTAATTCCTTTCATTTCTAATTCATTTTTTATAAATATACGAATTCTAAATAATGCTAAATAAGTTTAAAGTTATCAGATCCAATTTAGATCGTTCTCATGCCTCTAAATGTGTGCGTTTTAGTGATAACTAAATTATGTGTTTTATTAGTATTTGCGCAGTTTATCATAATTCCTAAAAACGATTATGCATATATAAAGGATTTTTATCTACATTATATATGGTAAAACCATCGTACGAAAGTTATAAAGCAATTTGAAACACAATTCGCCGGTTCACCAATTTCAAACTGAAAAATCATGCGAAGAATGTGGACAAATTTAAGGGGATAGAAAGCGATGAGTAAAAATACCAGTTCTTACTGAGCAGAAATGGAGTACATAAGAAATTATATTGCAACGATGAAGTGCAGTGAACAGTGTTCTTCGATTACACGTTGAATGGAACAGTTTGGCTGTATTGATTCTCTTATTATTATTATTATTATTATTATTATTATTATTATTATTATTATTATTATTATTATTATTATTATTATTATTATTATTATTATTATTATTATTATTATTATTATTATTATTATTATTATTATTATTATTATTATTATTATTATTATTATTATTATTATTATTATTATTATTATTATTATTATTATTATTATTATTATTATTATTATTATTATTATTATTATTATTATTATTATTATTATTATTATTATTATTATTATTATTATTATTATTATTATTATTATTATTATTATTATTATTATTATTATTATTATTATTATTATTATTATTATTATTATTATTATTATTATTATTATTATTATTATTATTATTATTATTATTATTATTATTATTATTATTATTATTATTATTATTATTATTATTATTATTATTATTATTGTTATTGTTATTATTATTGTTGTTGTTGCTGTTGTTATTATTGTTATTATTATTATTATTATTATTATTATTATTATTATTATTATTATTATTATTATTATTATTATTATTATTATTATTATTATTATTATTATTATTCCAAATTGTTAACAATTCGAGAACAAACCAAATTGTCTTTTCTTCTCTCAGAGTTGTTTCTTCCATTTTCTCATAGATATTGTTCAATCCCTTTTAATCTTTGTTTATTATCTTAATCTATGCTTTAGGTGCTCACATTGGCTGCATTTTTCTCAAGATGTTGCCATCTTTTTTCTTGATATTTTGATATTCCTCGGTCTCTTTTATAACCCATAGATACAGGAATAACGAACGCTTAGTATGTTGCGCAGGGCAGCACACTGGTCATTTTAAAGAGGGACTTCATATCCGGATGAGCACGTTTCTTAGAACGTCAAGGTTAAAGAACTGGTGTCCTAAGTTCATGTTTGAGCGGACGAAAATCCACGTGCTCAGATCGTTCGAACTCACCAACACATGGAACTGATAGGCGGGCAGTGTGGAAACAAAGAGCCGCAAGATAAAGATAGCACGCAGATAAAGAACTTGCCGGCATATATTAAGTTACGCTTCTGGAAGGTGATAGAATATTCGGTTTCTTTATTATTCGGGAAATATCTCGAATTTATGAATGATATATATATATAAGAGATTGTGACACGCCAGCTGACAGTTGTGAAATGAGAGTGAGTCGCGAGTCGTGAGTAAACAGGAAAGAGCTGTGAACAAGTGTTGTGTAACGAGAGCTGATTGTTATTGTCATCGACCTTGGTAGACTGTGTTTTTTTTATATATATTTACGTCCGCCCCAACATTAAGTTATATCGGACGGTGAATGAATTGGGTGAAATGATGCTCAAATGAGTCCAGGGTCCATGGAGCTTAGAGTTACCCAACATTCGTCTTGAAGGATAAGGGAAACCCTGGAAAAACCTTATCTAGGTAACCCACCCTGACCGGATTCGAACTCGGGACCTCTTGAACGTGAGGCAGACGTGCTACCATCTACGCTACCGAGGCGGGCTTGGTAGACTGTATATGTGATGTAATGTTATTACATGAGAATTGCACAGTGTATTTCTACGGAAATAAAGAACATTTAGAATTTTTGCAAGTTGGACTTTTAATGCTACGAACCCACAAAGTCACAATATAGAAATTAGCTATAGCTGGTGACAAAGGGGAGCCCATTGCTACTCCGTCTACTTTTTCATAGAAAGTACCACCAAACAAGAAGAAAGTGGACGTCCGGGTATGTCGAAAGAGCTCTGTGATATCAGCCGGAAAATGCTCCTTCAGAAGTTGGATGGCTTCTTGAAACAGAGAAACCACGTCGAAGATGACAAGAAGATCAGAAGGGCCAATGGTAATGTTCTTAAGTGTATGTACAAACTGTGTGGAGTTACATGATGTGGGCAATCCCCTACCAGAGGTTGTGACAGATCAATCAGGTGAAGTGCCAGCCGATATGTAGGGCTGCTCCTGGCGTCCACAATGGGGCGTAAAGGAACGCCCGGTTTGTGGATCTTCTGACTGCAATTCGACGTATATGTGACTCAGATTACTTTAGTCAGCAAAGTCCGTGTCCTGTCACCTGAACGTGGTCTACATGAGCAAGCAGGAAACTGATGTCATAAGCTAGAAATGTAAAATATGGCAATATGCTGTTCTCACAGATAAGCAGAATTAAGACTTTAGAATGCGCTAACGAGTCAAGTCACATGAAGTGAGCATCGTTCTAAAATTTGATATATTTTCAAGTATTTTACAACCATACACGTGAAAATATCTTGAACTTTCTGCTAATAGCGTGTGAATTCCGTTCATTTCTTAGGATTATAAGAACGAGAATAGGATAATTTAATGCAGTTAAGAAATAGTTAAATCTTTTAAGAGCTGGTCACTGTGTAACGTATTTTATATTCCATTTTCTTTGCATAGCCAGAACATAAAACAAAAATAAATAACGACCTTCTGTTTGAGAAAAGTATAACTATTTGGAACCTCCAACAAGAATATCTCGCAATGGTAACATTCACAAAATAATTATTTTAGATAAATTTTGTGCTTTAAAAAGATGTACACTTTTTGTATAGTAAGACTTTATACATCTCTTACGGTTTATCGGTTATGTAAATGTCATCCAGAATGATAACAATTTCTGGGACATTCCCAGAAAATTGAAGATGTACATTTTATTTGCCATGAAAATATCTTAAATGTTACTTCAAACAAAATTGTTAGATCCATTTTTAAGAAAATACAAAATTTCGAAAAATGTTGTTTTATGTGAAGAATTGACTTGAAAATCTTTATATCACATCATGGAAAACGCTGAACTTAAATACCAAATTTGGCATTTAACTGACATTTATTTTATCTATGCTTCACAAACACACATGACACACACACACACACACACACACACACACACACACACACACACACACACACACACACGTACATACACTCATACTTACATTGGATTGGATTACGGTACGAAGGGGATTCGGCACTGCGACCAGTCTTGATCTATTGTACCTGATGCCCCCAAGTGGGACATACCCGGGTGGAAGGATGAGGTGAGAGGAGACAGAGGATGGCTGTCCCAAGTGGCTACTACAGTGCATAGGGCAGGGTCTCTACATTTTACCAGTTGGAAACTATTGGCAGGCCAGCACACCCGACGACTGTCCGGAAACGGTCCACCAGACCGGGCGCAAAGATCAGAGATCGTCCTACGGAGGAGGAGGAGGGGGAGGAGGAGCATAACATCCTGTCACACCGCCGAGACGCCTGCCGACACTTCTACGCCGAAAGAGACCATCAGAGGAGAGGTGATATAAAATGATAATGGAAATTAAATTCGTGGGATATAATTAACGTAACCCTGCGGATGGCTTAGGTGGTTTCGCCTTTGGCCCGCATTAGGGAGGCCCGGGTGCGATTTCCATGGCTGACCTTCCTGATCCATGAGGTTTTCGGGGATTTTTCCGGGTTCTCAAGCGAAAGATGGGTAGGTTAATTACATCCTGCCCTCCATTTCATCTCCAGTATTATTTCACATCATATCTCCTCAGGTAGAAGTCTCGGCGGTGCATGGCAGGATTATGCGTTCTGAGTGAACCACTTCCTCCTCCGGAGGTCGGTTGCCAGTCTCCGAACCCAAGTTTCCTGGTGGGACTGCTATCGAACCACAGTACAGTGGGATTTCCATTTTTCTGCCTTGCCTGGGGAAGTTTCCATCCAAGCAAAATGTAAGGACCCTGCTCTCTGCACTGTCGTGGCTCTTTGGGACGGCCGCTCTCTGTCTCTCTCGGCTCCCGGGGATGCCCTACTTGGGGGCATAGGTACAATAAATCAAGACTGGTCGCAGTGCCGAATATTCCCCGTAGTAATCCTAATTAACCTTCGCGGCATTCACCTGGCACCCGGGAAACCCTCCCAAAAAATCCATGGGCCAGTTATGCTGGCCATTGAGATCGAACCCGGGCCTCTCGAATGCTCATCACAAACAAACCCACCTGAGTTATCCCGCTCGGTCATATACTTACATACAACCTCACAAACACATGTAGCTTTTACTAAAAGTAAATCTTTATTCATGGGACCTCAAAACGTGTATTTCCAATTAAATGTCGGTATCGAATTTTTGGGTAAAACACAATATCTTGTAGGTAGAGAAAGTATAAATGTTTGTAAGACTAGCTTGTAGAAATTGTATAAAGCTAAAGCAGTAGAGAAACGCATGTGAATGTACCACATCAAATTTTCTTTTCTTACGATCTTTAGATATCCAATGTCGATAACATTCATTGTTATACTGTAATAAATGGGTCCCTTAGAGCGTGACTCTGATAGCAATACCCATAATATAACTTAGGTGAGGAGAGCCGTTTACGTCTCTTTAATATGTAAAGGGCTTTCTACGGCATATTTTCACTAAGGTATTCAGTCACGATGCGGCTCGTTTGTACGGATAAGGAAGCACTGCCTGCCGTTCCAATATTTCACGACCTTGGTATTTTCCACATTCTTTCTACAAAGGCTCACTTCTCTTCGCTTTTCATACCTTCTAAATTTCCATGCTAACGAAATTTCTCTGTCTCTCCTTTATTTGTGCCGGAGAAGAAACTTATTACGTTCTATAATTTTCTCTATCTGCTATTGCTTATTAATTTCTCTACTAGATATAGTCATTATTAATACGGAAATTATGAATCAGTTGAATAAATTAATGCTTATAATAAAATTAAATATGAATATTTTTTGCATTTGTATTAAATGTGAAGGGGTTGTAGACAGTGGCGGCTCATGTTGTCTATACCTTGGGGGGGGGGGGGGGGGGCTGCATTGATTACTGGAATTTTAGCTTTGCTTAATTACACTCCTGGAAATTGAAATAAGAACACCGTGAATTTATTGTCCCAGGAAGGGGAAACTTTATTGAGACATTCCTGGGGTCAGATATATCACATGACCACACTGACAGAACCATAGGCAAATAGACACAGGCAACAGAGCATGCACAATGTCGGCACTAGTACCGTGTATATCCACCTTTCGCAGCAATGCAGGCTGCTATTCTCCCATGGAGACGATCGTAGAGATGCTGGATGTAGTGCTGTGGAACGGCTTGCCATGCCATTTCCAGCTGACGCCTCAGTTGGACCAGCGTTCGTGCTGGACGAGCAGACCGCGTGAGACGACGTTTCATCCAGTCCCAAACATGCTCAATGGGGGACAGATCTGGAGATCCTGCTGGCCCGGGTAGTTGACTTACACCTTCTAGAGCACGTTGGGTGGCACGGGATACATGCGGACGTGCATTGTCCTGTTGGAACAGCAAGTTCCCTTGTCGGTCTAGGAATGGTAGAACGATGGGTTCGATGAAGGTTTGGATGTACCGTGCACTATTCAGTGTCCCCTCGACGATCACCAGAGGTGTACGGCCAGTGTAGGAGATCGCTCCCCACACCATGACGCCGAGTGTTGGCCCTGTGTGCCTCGGTCGTATGCAGTCCTGATTGTGGCTCTCACTTGCATGGCGCCAAACACGCATACGACCATCATTGGCACCAAGGCAGAAGCGATTCTCATCGCTGAAGACGACTCGTCTCCATTCGTCCCTCCATTCACGCCTGTCGTGACACCACTGGAGGCGGGCTGCACGATGTTGGGTCGTGAGCCTAACGGTGCGCGGGACCGCAGCCCAGCTTCATGGAGACGGTTGCGAATGGTCCTCGCCGATACCCCAGGAGCAACGGTGTCCCTAAATTGCTGGGAAGTGGTGGTGCGGTCCCCTACGGCACTGCGTAGGATCCGACGGTCTTGGCGTGCATCCGTGCGTCGCTGCGGTCCGGTCCCAGGTCGACGGGCACGTGCACCTTCCGCCGAACACTGGTGACAACATCGATGTACTGTGGAGACCTCACGTCCCACGTGTTGAGCAATTCGGCGGTACGGCCACCCGGCCTCCCGCATGCCCACTATACGCCCTCGCTCAAAGTCCGTCAACTGCACATACGGTTCACGTCCACGCTATCGCGGCATGCTACCAGTGTTAAAGACTGCGATGGAGCTCCGTATGCCACGGCAAACTGGCTGACACTGACGGCGGCGGTGCCCAAACGTTGCGCAGCTATCGCCATTCGACGGCCAACACCGCGGTTCCTGGTGTGTCTGCTGTGCCGTGCGTGTGATCATTGCTTGTACTGCCCTCTTGCAGTGTCCGGAGCAAGTATGGTGGCTCTGACACACCGGCGTCAATGTGTTCTTATTTCCATTTCCAGTAGTGTATTTGAAGATGAACGGCGATCTTTCTTTTTATCAAACTTATTGACCTCTCTCTCTCGTTGAACTTCGGGATGTTTTCTATTAGTTATTTTTCTATGGATTTTATTTTTCGTAAATAGGAAACCAATTTCCCCTGTATATTTAATCAACCCCCTGAAGGCCCCTTGATTTTTTTTATCCTTCATGCTCTTCGTGCCTCTTAGGGGTAGCTCGTGATAATCACAAAATTTCACACCGTTGATTATCTTTATAAGAGTGTTCCTATTTTTTTAACTTGATCGTTGTGACGATCTATTGATTCCTTATAGGCTTGGCTTAAACATGTCTGTACATTTACTGACCTAAGTGTAGCAAAATTAAGATTGTTATTAACATGTTTTTTTTTTTTTTTTGGACATTTCATGTTTATGACATTTTTCATATAGTCTCTGCAAGTCTGAAGCTCCCTTTTGAACCCATGCAATGTTGGCTGCATCGTCTTTAATTCCAAATAAAAGGCAAGGAAAAGAAAACAGGGAATTGTTGATTTCACAGCCACGTATTCACTCATATTTCGTGTAAATTTCAGGACCGAAACACCTGCCATATTCTTTTTGGCAGCTTGTTGCACTTTGAATAATGTTTAACACAGAAATCGGAGTTCCTCGTACTTTAATGTCACATTTCTCTTGCAGTGTTAAAGCGCCAAAACGAAGCGACTTTAAAAACTCGACTAAATTTCTCATTCTTACAATCACGCCTTTGATACCAGTATAAAAAGTCACATTTTATTATACTGTACTGTCAGGAAACAAAAATATATTTGAATCACTGTGAAAAATGTTCAAAAACCGTCGAGTTCACGAAAATCCGCACGAAATTGCACTTACACCGCTCTTGGGATTGCAAAGTTGAAATACACAATATTGTATTCATCTGTCGCTTAAAATGCGATTTGGCATGACAGAACTGCACAGACATATCAAATAGTCATGTCTGATGTAAATGTATGCATTTTAGAGTTATATCACTTTTTACTTAGGGAATCATAATAATGGAGTATTGCAATACAAGTGTGACAGAACAAGAACAAGTTTGGAAAAAAGTGACGAAGGCTGCAATTTTCCACTTTTGGGATTCTCCAGTTATATATTGAATACTGTGATAGTGAATGACACAAATAGTACTTAGACGAAAATAAAATTAATTACAGAGTCACCAGCATTAACTTTGGTGGTGAAGTGGCACTTTTTTATTCACGTCTGGCTATAGATCAATAACTTATAGCTCATACTTAACTGCTCCATGAATTCAACAATAAACAAACATTAAAAATGGAAAGGAGATAAAAATCAGATAACATTTCATTGACGTAATTCGGCTGTAAGTGCATATATGACAAGTTAGAGAATGTAATATAGTACACGCAGAAAGGCGTAGTGAAACAGACAAAATTCGTAAATAGGTTAGGTTACCAGCACTAAATTTAGATAATTCAACTTTTTTCCTTGACAGTATGGATAAGAGATGACACTATCGTCGAGAGCATTTTTTAACCTTTTAAGCGGTAGGTAATTTTAAACAGTACAGCGAAGAGGAGTACACAAACGGAGGGGCGCTCTAGAACTTGGATGAGACAACCATAATTTGGTTATAATGGCCGATTTTACTTCTAATGTGACTTCTGGTAGGCAGGGTTGAAGGGCAGGGGAGAAGACAGACCAGATCCGAACGCGGTGAGTCCAAGTAACAACGAGGTCCCTAAAGAACAAACAAAAGCAGAGTAATCATAATTTTGAAAACAAAAAAAAAGTACGCCAGTTCTTCATTTTCTCTAAACTGCCAGTGTACATCTTCATTTCCACAGAGGATAATAAAACATGAAAACAATAAAGCACGTATAAATGAAAATTTATAGTTGAAAAGTTGTCTATAATACAAGCAAAGTAGGTTATTTCCACTTGTTGTTCTCGTACTTAGCACTAATTGTTTTCGAAATATTCATTTTGTATGTCTAAACATTCTTAACGAATTTTTAAACTCTAAGAACCACTGTTTTTATTTTTGAACTCATAGCTAAAAGGAAACAGTTGCTTATACCAATAAATCACTGCTGTATGTTTCGCATGCTTATAGATGTCCCATAATGTTGGTTTCAAGCAAAACTTAGTTTAAAATGTAGCAGGAAATTACTCTAACCTTCAAAGTAAACACTTATATTGCATACGATACCAATTTCTGGATTTTGATGTGAAGAGCACATTGATTTCTGTAACAAATGCTTTTATGTTTTCAAAATATCTTCGACTTAGGAAATGAGCCATGGATTTAAACAAATAATCTTATGGTGGAAAATCAAAGCTATATGCTGGCTGTGGTAGCAGTTAGACCACTTGCAATTCCCGAATTTTGTCCATTGCACATCATGAGCTGTATGAAATCTGATATTGTCCTGCTGCAATAGAACTTGGTCTCTATTAACTAATACCAAGTATCGCTCCCTCAAAATTTGATAAACTCATTCCAGTTGTTGGTAATAAAGACCTGCGTCTGCTACAGGTCCATTTGGATCAAATTCTCGTGAGTAAAATATTTAATATTTCATCAAACACATTTCATTACTTTGGAGCTGAACCGATTTGTTTTAACGGCAGCGTTTATAGATGTGCACTATACATTGAGCTTGATCAATTTTTTGGTACAAATTATGCAGCTTCTGAATGCTTTTAAAGTGTCTATAATGAGTACGTAAGATAATTTCTGAAGCACCAAGTTCTTCTGACAACCTTCAAGTTGTCCCAGTCTGTGGATTTACTTCCAAAACAGTCCGTGTATTCTCAGTATTGTATAACTTGGATCTTTGAGAACGTTTGTAAGTCTTTAACTTTTTCGTCTCCGTTATTGAACCGCTGTTAGCATCATCGTGTTACACCTTCACCTTCGACTTCGTATATTCTTGGAGGCAAGGTAGCAGCATTATAATTTAATTTACAGTAGTGCATCATAAGGACTTCAGCTTTCATTCTAAAATCTTGTATTACCAGCTATGTTAACAATATAAACCAATCACCTGGCTATAACTTTATAATTATTATTATTTTTTCTATGCAAATATTTATCGTAACGAGATGGAAAAGAAGGTTGAGTAAGTCGTGTTACTGTCAGACATCAATAGAAGCTTTCTGTCGTTATACCTACATAAACTGCTTGGAGAATGCAAGCTTGTACATTACTGTTTAACATCCGTTGCGGCAGTAGACTCTGATGACACACGAACTAAAATGATAATTGGAAAGGAAACTTCCAGACGTTTGATCGTGTAAATAGGAAAAAATTGTGGGAAATCATGACTCGAAGAGGCTACCCAAATCATCTCATTAAAGTTCTAAACTCTATATATAAGGATACAACAATCAGCATACATATTGGAAATGGAATGTATAGTAAATGGATGCATACAAATCAAGGTGTAAAACAGGGTTGCAGTTTGTCTTTTATCTTATTTATAATTTATATCGATGATCTGATTAGAGAGTGGATGTTTAAGATCAACGGAGGCATTCATCTTGCACCAAATTTTATTCTTAAGACGACGCTATTTGCAGATGACCAAATAATTATAAGTAAAACTGAAGACGAGCTGCAAAGAGCAGTATATATTTTACAGAACTTATGTAAGAATTATAATTTCAAAATTTCCACAAATAAAACAAAAACAATGGCGTTTCGAGGTAAAGGCACTGTTAGAACCAAAATAGTAATTGATGATATTATCTTAGAGCAAGTTACGGGTTTTAAATATTTGGGAACATATGTCAGTTATAAATATGAAAATGATTTTAAAAATAAATTACCAATGTTTCAACAAATATGCGGCATAATAAATAGAAGCCTAAAAACTAAAACCAGAAAAGAAACACGGATGAAATTTTATAAAGTAATGGCTGTGCCTGCTTTTCTTTTTGGTTCTGGAACATGAACATTAACAAAAGCAGACAAAAACAAGATACAGGCTGCCGAAATGAGATTTTTAAGAGCAGTAAAGGGATGTACTCTTTTATATAAAATTCCAAATGAAAAAATAAGAGAAGATTTAGAAATAAGTTCTTTAGAAGAAAAAATAATAAATTACAGAAATGAATGGAGAGAGCATATTGAGAGAATGCCGAGAGATAGGATCCCAAGAAGAGTTATAAACTATAGGAAAGAGACATCCGGGAAGACCACGAAAACGATGGTCAGACATGTTTTAAGCCGGAACAGGCAGCATTGCCTAGCCCTTGGAGTGAAGAAGAAGAAGAAGAAGAAGAAGAAGAAGAAGTAGAAGAAGAAGAAGAAGAAGAAGAAGAACAAGAAGAAGAAGAAGAAGAAGAAGAACAAGAACAAGAACAAGAAGAAGAAGAAGAAGAAGAAGAAGAAGAAGAAGAAGAAGAAGAAGAAGAAGAAGAAGAAGAAGAAGAAGAAGAAGAAGAAGAAGAAGAAGAAGAAGAAGAAGAAGAAGAAGAAGAAGAAGAAGAAGAAGAAGAAGAAGAAGAAGAAGAAGAAGAAGAAGAAGAAGAAGAAGAAGAAGAAGAAGAAGAAGAAGAAGAAGAAGAAGAAGAAGAAGAAGAAGAAGAAGAAGAAGAAGAAGAAGAAGAAGAAGAAGAAGAAGAAGAAGAAGAAGAAGAAGAAGAAGAAGAAGAAGAAGAAGAAGAAGAAGAAGAAGAAGAAGAAGAAGAAGAAGAAGAAGAAGAAGAAGAAGAAGAACTTGCAGACACATGTTGGAACCTCTCCACCATTTGCAACTGAGGATTGAAGTAGGCCTGGAAACATTCTGCCAGGTGGTGCCGGGATTCGAACCGCCAACTTCCCCTTCACGACCAAGGTTAGAGCTAATTAAAAGCTCCATATGGTTAGAGAATGAAAAACCTACGCCTGCAAACTTTATTGTGCATCGTGTTTGTATTTTCAATACATTTTAATGTTCATAGCTGTTTCCTTTTGATACTGGGTGTGAAATAATTGGTACTAATTGTTCTTTCACATAAGCCATGAGAAGGACAAGGTTGGTAAGTTAGAATCAGACTGAAAAATTGAATGCACGTCTTAAAAGAGGATCTTCAGGTTTTGTCTGAGCTACCAGGGCAATATGCCGGCACAAATTTAGATACAACTAATTCTCATATTTACCGGTAAACTAATAGCTTTCATTTAAGTGCTCTTATATATTTTCCCTCCTTCCTTATTTTCTGGTTTGAAAAACATTAATTTTGACATCGTGTGAAATAATTATTTAAACTCTCTTTTATTGATTTCTTACAATTATTTCTTGTTTCATCCTCCCACCGTCCCCTCCCAAAAAAGATCTATCTACGAAATGGGGTGCTGAAGTTTATAGCTTCCTTGAGTTGCTTTGCTCTTAACGTCAGATATAATTAACTACAGGCATTAAGGAAGTCCATTACTTGATTTTGTTTCCTGCCTCTTTGATGTAGGCCAAGGTGACCGTAAGGCATTTCCGGGAGAGGGTGGTGCTTTTGATGCTTGATCTCGCGTAGATTAGCCAGAGCGTCATCTGGACCATGGGCGGAAGGGGCATCGTGACTCTGCACAACACAATTAGGTAGGGGCTTCAAAAGAAATGTCCCGGTCTGCCCCAGCACAGCAGCTGTTTCAGTTGAGATCCTATCACTCTGTCTCTCTGGCGGCATATGAGGTATGATGATGACGATGGCACTATAATGGTAACACTGACTGTAACATTTCCTATTTATTCAATATATCCCGTATATCATCGTCAGTGAAGACAGTAAAATCTAGTCAGGAGCTGAGTAGAATATGAAAGCAACGCTACGTTTTGTAATTTTTAACATACTTATATTCTATACCGTTTTATGTAGTTAATGAGTTTTGTGACCCGTTCTTCCAAACTGTAAATAAATGAAAATGTAAACTTTGCGCGCAAGCTGCTTCAACGTCCATAATCTGGTCTACCAAACTTCTATTTGGCCCCAGTTCTTTTCAATCACAGAGGAAAGACTTGATATATTCGAGAAGCTTCTAGGAAAACTTCTCAGGTTCTTCAGATTTTAAGTAGTCTGGGTTGTCATCAGCCACAAATAAATAATAATTAAATAATAAATGCTAAATAATTGAGCTATTATATCTATAACGGTAAAGTTTATGGACGTCGTGAATAGACCAGTAATCTTCCAGCATCTTTTATTTCTTTCAAAAATAAGTTTGATATAGGCAGTTGTATTTAAGTCGGAGATTGCATTTGCAGTTTAAGCGAAACTTAAAGTTTTTAATATAAGTTCCATACAAAATTTGATCGCGACACATTGCACATCGATATTTGCATTGATTACGATGAGGTTCTCTCAAAGAATTTGGAAATATAGTGAATCAATCCATTCCAACTATAGGTAGGACAACCGTTGATTTACAGTAAGAGTTTCGTCCGTTCCAGTTGCAAAAATTACTAGATTCCAAATAACAGTTTCAAAATAAGTCAAATAGTTACACATAATCATAAAGGCAAAATGTTCTTCATCTTTTATTATTTGACTGATTTCATATTTTTTCTCCTTTCTTATGGAGTCGTGATTCTTCATTACACCTCCAACTTGCACTCCTTCCTTCATGAATACGAGAATACGTAATTGTAACAGTAATGCATATGCTTTGATGATATATAAACTTTTAGGATAATCACTACTCACATAATTATTCACGTTAAAGGAATGAATATTCCGATGATGTGAACGGAATTCACAGCTGAAGATGCGGTTCAACGATTTTTTCCATACTATTAATTCCAAAACTGTACTTCGAACAAATTCATTTTGCATGTTGCTATACTTACGGGAAGAGCTTACAGCACAAATAAATCGGATTGACGGGACATATCTAGCAGTTGTTGCATTCTGCTGTCGTGGAAGCACTAAATGAAGGACGGGGCACACAAATTTGGCAAATTTGTCATACATATATGCGTGTATTATATTATACATAACATATGGCCGCATTTGTCGTTCCAAGACCACTCGGCTCTCACCAAGGCGGCCTGGGCTCGATCCTAGGCGACCGCAAAGTGAGACTTCGTGAGGGACAACACGGCGATGGAGTGGGTTTCCTCCGGATCCTCCGGTTTCTCCCGCCATCATTCCACCAATGCTCCATTATCCATATTTCCTATCAATAGTTTCACCATCATAATATTCACTTCTATCGCTCTCATCCCACTCGTTGTTTTGCCCGTCTCGGTAGCGTAGATAGTAGCATGTCTGCTCACGTTCAAGAGGTCCCGAGTTCGAATCTCGGTTATGGTGAGTTACCTGGATAAGGTTTTCTCCGGGTTTTTCCCTTATCCTTAAGACGAATGTCGGGTAGCTCTAAACTCCATGGACCCTGGACACATTTGAGCATTATTTCACCCATTTCATTCACCGTCCGATATGATTTAACGTTGGAGGACTTAAAATTACAACAACAACAACAACAACAAAATCCCATGCGTTGGGCCGGCCACTCAATCCTGGTTCCTATATCAGGACAGTGCTTCGGCTTCCCTCGCCCCGGCTGTCCGGGATAGTGGAACCCGAACAGTTCCCAACACCGGGACCGGTAATGTAAGTTTTTATATATAATATAAAACATACAATAAAACTGCTCCACTTATACATATATACAGACAGGCCAATTTCGGTGTCTGTGCTTGCCTTTCGAGTATGAGGATACTAGGTTCGTTTAAAATACACAAGTGTTGTCACATACCTCAACCATACTTAATACCTATCACTGCGTTTACTGCAAAGAGAATCAGATCTGGCAACATGGCTGACTTACATGCACTCTCGTACACTCATTTCCAAGTAAGCAGATCCACTAACAGAGCAAATAACCATTACTTTTTCTCAAATGTAAAGCCATTCGTTTGTTTATTTTCGAGACATGCTAGAGAATAAAGCGTCAGAGGCATCACATAGCAATCCGGGCTTAAAACATTTAACAGTCGCTTAAAATGCACTATATTTTTAAATTCCCCCTTCACCTACAAGAAAATTAGACATACGATAAGGTCCGCAATCGATTAACATCAATTAGAGTAATTTGTGTTAATAAAAATATGTTGTACAAGAGCAAAGAAAATCATGAGAAAACAACATATAAAATTGTATCTAAACATTCTTTTATCTTCCAGGGGACCCGAAAGCATGCATTTCCAATGGGTGTTAAAGTATTAGGATGAAGTTTCCTGTATCTATTTAGTAGAGAAAGTAAAAAAAAAAAAAAAAAAAAAAAAAAAAAAAAAATTGAATAAATGAGAAAGGGAAGAAAACAAAGAAAGGAACAATTTTGCACATTTTTTAAGCAATTCTGTACCAAATCTCAAGCCGTTTCAGGTCAATCTTAAGCCGGAATTTGCTTGAAACAGTAAGATTTGATTTCTTTTTCTAGAAATGTCTATGAGGACGAATTTTAGCAGTAGTTCTGATATTAGCAGCTCGTACAGAGTTACTAAGATGCCTTTGAGTGAAGTAAAACATTTAGTTTCTCTGTTTTTCTCAAGAGATCCTGCGTCAACATCCAGCATTTTAAAAAGCCGTAACCTCTCAAATTACGCGCCTGCCACTCATTCACACACAGGGCCCCCGCGTTTCCAGGAAAGCGACTTTCCGAAATAATGGGCAGGCGTGTCGGCAGTTTCCATCATTGTGAAGCGGTGTTAAAAGCCTCCCTTGTCATTTTCTCTGAATTCACCACACACACGAGGTGCCTAATGCCTGTCAAAATTAGAGAAAGGAGCCGATCCGCATTGACTTATAAATGAGAAAATCACAAACGCTGCGCACCATTAGCGTGTTTACTTGCTTCTGGATCGCGCTATTTGAGAGCGTTCGAGTGCAATGAACAAAGAACACTTCGGACTGGAACGGAAGCTTTTTGCGACGACAAAGCTGGTTTTATAAAGAACTGCCCCATGGTCTCCCGCCTGCCACTCCTTTATCCGTTTATCCGGCTTTCAGGCGTTTTCACAAAGCTGTCCAACAGTGAAATATTCCAACTAGAGCATAACGTATAAAAACATGTCAGAAAATAAGCTCCTTTCTGCAAACATTTTTAATTTCTCAGCTACGTACTAAGTAAGTAGAGGAAGTATGTACCTATATTCCAATAAAAAATCGCGTATCATGGTTTCACCTTAAATATACACCCTTTGCAGTTAAAAAAAAAAAAAACGCAGACTTTGGAGTATTTTTCTCAGTCCACATTCTGTCCAATGGTGTCACGGAACGCATCTCTTTAAGTTCGTCTCACTGAATCCTCTCATAATTATCATAATATTGAGTAGAGCCCTGATTTTTAAGCAAAATGCTTATATATATATATATATATATATATATATTTTGTTTTTTGCTGAAATATGGCGTTTGCTTGTTTATTAAATATTTTTAATTAAAATACGAGGGCTGTTCAATAAAGAATGATCGCAATTTTTTTTGACAGCGTACCTTTACTTATCCTCATAATTTTGATGATCCTTCTCAAAATAGTCTCCCCTGAATGCGATGCACTTGTCCGAACCTTTCTGCCAGTCTTCAAAGACATGCTGGAAACAATTTTTTGAGAGATCCTTCAAAATCGCCTCCGCAGCCTTCACCACTTCTTCTGATGATGGATAATGCCTCCCACGAAGGCGTTTCTTCAAGTTAGGTAATAGAAAAATTTACATGGGGCTAAATCCGGACTATAGGGAGGGTGAGGGATGCACTTCACGTTGATTTTTGCAAGATATTCAGCAACAACATTGGCAATATGCGGCCGCGCATTATTTGGTGCAGCATGCAGCCTGCTTCACGGAAATGTGGTCTTTTGACATGATATGGACTTGCAATGTTTTCAGGACATCCCTGTAATATTTCAGTTACTGATGTGTGTACAGGTACAACATGCTGATAAACCATTCCATGAATATCAAAGAATGAGTTTACCAACACTTTCCCCGGAGAAACAACCACTTTTGCTTTTGAGGGGTTGGTGATGAAGGAGATTTCCACACTGAGCTTTGCTGTTTGCTCTCAGGATCAAAATGATGTAGCCAAGTTTCATCAGCAGTGATTACGTTTGAAGAAACCTCGAATCTTCCTCTAACATCAGCTTTAACTGCATGTTGCCTCCGTTTCAGCGGTAGGCGATACTGAACATGTCTGAACTTGCCTGGTTCTCACAGGTGGGAACCAGGAGTACCAACAATGAAGCTACTACGGCGTGTTTGTTTTACATTAAGCTAACAGAATATAATAAGATTGAATTTTAGTGCGAAAAATTAGGACCATAAAAAAATTATGATCATTCTTTATTGAACAGCCCTGGTAGCTTATTTTATCCGAATCATATTAATTTAAAAGTAAATTTTCACTCCTCGCCATCATCGTCTCGCCGAAAGAGTCAGGAGCCGATGTAAGAACGTGGATCGTTTTGTATTTAGCGTAAAGAAAGTGTACTGTCGCCGATTAGAGTTTAAAAAATTTTATGAAGTCCTTCCAAATTGGTCCCTCCTCAGCCAGTTTTAACTCGATCGGGTTCTTGGTTAATGGTTGTGTCATACCACGCAGAACATTTCAATGAAATAAAAGAATGTTATACGCCTTAGATGCAGAAGATGCAAGCAACATCGCCAAAGCACAAGAATGTTTTGATAATTTTGGCATCCAAGATAAGATAAAGCACATCCATAACCGCTTCTCCAAAATACCTGATATTATAACACAGTTGGAAAACCGAAATAATACCTTGGCGCATTCACTTTCTTTGATAGATGAAATTTCATTAACGCTGTATTCAGAAATTTACAGTATTGCAAAAACTACCTTTGAGAAACTCAGTAAGGTATCAATGAAAGAAACACTAAAATTTCTACAAAACTTCTGGTACAGAAACGTATATCTAAGGGGAATTCATTCAAAAAGAACTGTGGTGCTTTTCGCATGTTCCAGTAACGTCATGCGATGTTGAGAGATCCTTTTCACTGAAAAACGCAGGGGCTTCCCACAGAAAATGTCAAACGGGTCCGGCCCGCCTCGGTAGCGTGGTGGTAGCATGTCTGCCTCACGCTCAAGAGCTGCCGAGTTCGAATCTCAGTCAGGGTGGGTTACCTGGATAAGGTTTCTTCCGGGGTTTTCCCTTATCCTGAAAGATGAATGTCGGGTGACTCTAAGCTCTATGGACCAGGGGCTCATTTGAGCATCATTTTACCCATTCCATTCATCGTCCGATATGACTTAACGTTGGAGGACGTAAATTACAAAATAAATAAAAAATCAAAGGGGTCCCGGGTTCAATTCCCGGCTGTAGCGGTGGGGATTTATCTCCGATTTTTTCCTCATCTTCCCTAGGGTCTGGAAGTATGAATGAGAGTGCGAATGTGTGCGTGATCTAATGATTAAAACCCAAGGAATACGAGTTAACATCTTCGATATGTTCCAAAGGAGAACGGCCGCCCATATGACCACTGCAGTTAAAGGCGGGGTATAAATGGAACAAAAAAAAAAAAAAAATCTCGAGATAACTCTCTCGTGTACTGTAACATGCGTAAGGTGAAAATTCTAGCAAACAGTGCGTTTATGATTACATTTTTGTTTTTATTTGCTTATTTTAGTGCTTATTTGTTTCATTTTTCGTGCTTATTTGCTTGCTTACTTCATCATTTGATTGTCCTTACAAAATCAGGCTCTAATAATGAGAATGTTTACACGTTGTATTGTTTCATATGTTTCGTGCATATCCACATAGGGAATCTTTCCGTTTTTCTCACACTGTAATGTATGCGAAAAATTGAGTGTCATAATTGACTCGTAATTGAGTCTCAGTTACTCAACGTGCACTGATAGTCGAGCGGTTATAGACAAGTATGTAGGAGCTAGACCTACAAAGGTTCAAATTCCATTTTTAATTGTACAAATACGAAATGTGTATTGCACACATTTTACTGTCTGCCTAGCACAAGAAGGTAAGAGACCAATGAAGAGGAGAGGGGTCTGAACTGTTTATCTGCTCTGTTAGTGGATCTGTTGACTAGGAAATGAGTGTGTGAGAGGGCTTATGAGTCACCCATGTTGCCAGATCTAACTCTCGTTGCAATAAATGCAGTGATAAGTATTATGTGTGCTTGAGTTATGTGACAACATCTGTGTAATATAAACGAACCTAGTATCCTTGTCATACTCGGAAGGTGAGCATAAACACCGAGAGGACGACAAAAGTGATTACGTTATACATTCCTCTAGCTTGTCTTCTTTTCCTGGGCAGACAGTAATATAACTTCCAATTGCCAAGGTTTGCTTGATTTTATGGCGTTTATAATCACATATAAAAACTGAAACACTCTACTCTGAAATAAAGCATTTATTCTTGCATGTAAAATGAAATAAAAATGGAAATTAACTTAGTATCGGGTGTGTAAACTCTCTGCTTGTATTACTGTCACTCTACGGGTCATGAATGAGACCAAATTCCTAGTGAAATTTTTACGAAAGGATACTTCGCGTTACTTGCCAGCAAAATTCATAGCAGATGAATGAGCCCGAGTGTTTACACAGCCAATTTTAAGGCAATTGTCTAATAACATTACATTTATTTTAAAAGCGACTAGAATATGTTATTGGCGTTTTTATAAACGACTGTGTTTAAAATAGTATTTTTCTTCTACTAGAAAAAAAAATAAGGCGTGGCTATTAAAGTAACAATAATAAAAAGAAACATGTACAACAAAGATTCGAACATATGTTGGCCCACTTACGAGACACATGTGCTTTACTGCTCGGCTACCATATATACGGCCAAGCAGCAAGGCATCTCTCTATCGCATACCTTTGAAATGATGCCAGAGTATAGAGAGCGTATGTTGTGTATATTGAGAGTACATGCCAGAGCGTATATTGTGAACGCAGCGTCATCCAATGCTCCGCTCATTTTTTTTTTCTTTTTTAGTCTTAGGTTGTATATTTTGAGATCCCCTCAACCTAGAAAAAGTTTTTAAATAAAAAGATCCATGAGTAGTTTATATGTGAACAACATAGTCTAAAAACAAAAATTCGATAAAATCTAAACTTTGTATTCAAGTTCAGCATCTTCCAAGAATGCGACTTAAGCGAGTGATTTTGAAGGAACCCCCCCCCCCCCACAATCTGTATTTTAATGCAACATTAAATCATAATATTCTCCAAAATGGCTATAGAATACGTGTAAACCATTTTAAAAATGTAGTTATATTTGCATTTTCTGAGAATGCCATTATTAGTCCTTTTCCTCCTAAATACCTTTGCATAATTGATAAACGGGAATAGATAGATAAAATCTTATTGCACAATAATGTAGATTGCCTTAGAGCACATAATTTATGCCCATAAAATTTGTTTGTGGTGTTTACCTTTTCGAGGTATCTTATTATTGGTTGGAATGTTCAAATACTATGCACTTCTCAAGAAGAAAATTGCTGTTCATTTCTTTCCACTGGGTATGCAAAGATAACGAAAATTCATATTCACATAGCGACTCGTTCTTATAAGATGTATCTGGCGCTTAAAGCTTGCATATTCCCATTGCACTTACAAGGAAATATACAATAAGACAATTTCTGTAAATGCTTATCTCCATTTACATGAATCAAGAATAAAATTTTGTAAGAATAGTTTATTGAAAAAGTGTTGGAGGAAGTTATGTGAGTGGAACACATCAGATTTTTAAATTTAAGCAAATATAATATGCTCTATGCAGTTTCACAATGTTAATGTATAGCGATGTATGTGTTATGAGTCTGTGTATATGGTAATTAAAAAAACACACTTATTTAATTCATCGGAGATAATCTTTCGCCATTGTAAATAACAATTTGTTGCGATGAGCGTCAGCTATAATAAATTTAATTTCATTCCTAAATGATTAAAATGCAAAAAGTAATTTATCATATTTATATTAGACTATGAACTTGTAGGATATGTAATAAAGTATATTTAATTTTCAGTTTTTACTTCTTAGATGGGTATAAAACCAAAAGCCAATTACATTTGTTTTCTTTCAAACAATATACATACTTGATCCCAAAGTTTGGAAACACAGGACAGAGCAAAAAACAGTCTGATTTTTTAACAGGAGCACACATGTAATGCATATGTTTCATTAATTAGATTAATCATACTATGCAGAGGCATATTATGAAACAGTTTAAAAATCTCTGAATAGCTTTCATTATAGTTGTATGGATGTACGTAGTGGCTACTGGATACGAAAAAGTTTTAATTATTCTTACGAGGGTTGACTGATAAGCCCCGGGCCTCACAATAATTAAAAAAGGACATTCAATTTTTTTTTCTCTCTTACTCAAGATAATCTCCAGAAAGGCTAATACATTTGTCATATCAGTGTACTAATTTAATTAAACCATCTCTGTAGTGCGATTTATCGTGGTCCTCAAAATAGCTGTTTACCTCCTTGTTGCTGTGAAATCTTCTTCGTCCTCTAAGAAATTTTTGTGGCTTGGGAACAGGTGCTAGATCTGGCGAATGGGCTGGGGCATTGTCGTGAAGAAACAAGGCTTTTTACTTTGCCAAATGAGGTCATTTCCTTTGCAGCCCATTACTCATTTAAGTAAGCTTGCATAGTAGTCACCAGTGATACTTTTACTCTTTTCCAAGTAATAAATAAAAATAATTTCCTGTGCACCCCAAAAAACAATCTTGTAAGCTGACAAAATTAACTTTGCCTGTTTTGGAGTTGGTTCACCTAGCGCAATTCACTGTTTTGACTGTGATTTACTTTCTGGACTGTAGTGATGTATCCAAGTTTCATCCATGGTAATAAGCCGTCTCAAAAATTCCTAAGGATTTTACCGTAGAGCTCCAAGTTCTTAACAAAAACAGTTTTCCTTTGCAAATTTTGATCAGGTGTCAACAAACGCGGCACCCATCTTGCACACAGACCTTGTGAAAGCCCAAAGCATTACTTAGAATATTACCTGCACGTTCATTTGATATGTTTACAACCCCTGCTATCTCAAACAACTTTAATCTGCGGTCTTCCGGTACTAAGGGCGTTCACAGCGAGGCTCATCACAAGTGCTCGTACGTCCCATTTCAAAACTTTGCAACCCACCTTTTAATCATTGTATTGTTTCGCTCGTGCTGGCTGGCTGTATAGAGCCAGAAGGTTTTTGCTGCGTGCCCACCCGTTAAGGGTTTTACTGCAGGTAAGATTTAGATTTGAAGTTTGTAGGATGAAGGTGGTGTAGGTTTTGAGGTTGGGATTAATTTAGAGGTTACAGAATGCACCTTCGGGTTGAAGGGGAGGATGCAGTACTTTGCACCCAAATTTTTATTTTATGTTTCATTTTTAGTTGGGGAAAATCACAGTTGGGCCAGTCTTTCAATGTACTGTCCGCTTCCTCCTTGATTTCTTTGGCCGTTATGCGTTTCAAATGGAAGTATTTAATCACTGCTGGTTTTTCCAAAACCTCCATTTTCGTGAAACCTCTACACTTATTTAAAATGCTGTCATTCAAAAACTAAACAAGCTATTGACCTGTAGCTATGGATTCAAGCCTAGTCTGGCCTGTCAAGCTGGCCCAGTGGCGCCATCTCTATGTGAGGTCCAGAACTTATCAGCCGACCCTCGTACGTAAGTAATTTTTACTCACTTATTCTTTGTTACATGTTACAATCAACTTATTTCTCATCATCTCTGATTTGATGGCTTAGGAGTGGTCTGTAACACTTAGAATATCTGGTTTAATGCTGTCAAAAGATGTTCTTAACATTCTAAAAACTAAAATAGAACAAACTAATACTGAAAATAATAAACTATTCTTCCACACTGAATATGAAAATGAATATAAATAATTTGTCTTGTTTATACGCAATTTCATGACAGCAGCTTTTGTTTGTTTATAAAATAAATTTTTATTCCTTAGCACATAAAAATGTTTTAAAACTATTTTATACGATACAATAAAATTTCAAAATATCTACTCGTGTATCAGATTCTGCAAATCCAATTGGGTTATTTTTATAGCTGATTTTCTCTAACTTAATTTCTAGCGGAGATTTTCACAAGTTTTTCAGAAACTTTTGAAGATGTTTCATGAAATCTTACCTTGCCTAGTCATAAATGTAGATGTGCATGTAAAATGTGCACCAGATATCCAGGTTTTGGTCCAAATAAGTAAAATATAAGTGCTCAAATAGTAGACATGCTGTAATTCTGTAAAATAAGAATAATTTTTTGTTATACTGACATTAATATGTGAAAATGATTCTAACGAACGCTTTTCTAATCTATTTCATATTAACTGAAATAATTCTTTGTAGAAATAGTTACATTATATATTTCGTTATAGATACAGGATAGAGACAAGTGAATCGACCAATGGTGTGGTATTAAACTTCCATGCTGTTTTCAGTGGCCGCAAAAAAAAAACAGCTGCATGCTGACAGGATTTCAGAAGAGAAAATTTAGTGCTGGCATTAAACTTCATGCTGTTTTCAATGGCATCGCGAAACCAGCTAAATGCTGACATCTTAAAAGAGAAAATTTAAAATATTCAAACTAAAGCAACATATGTCTCGAAAAGGTTGATGACAAATAGAACCACTTGAAATAGATCGTGGTTTTAAACGATATGTACTTTTTATGAATGGAGTCTATTACTTATGGTTTACAAATTATATATAATATTTATTTGTCGAAGAGAACTTCACTGCACCGTGGCGTAGGGGGCTAAGGCATCATGCCTTGGTTTCCTGCCACGGAATGCGGTCGGGTTTCGAACCCAACTCTGGGGGAACGGGTAATTCTCGGGTATAGGAGAAGTGCCTACTCAGCATCGCGCCGAAATTGAGGAGCTTGCGACCCTGGTCATGAAAGTCTACTTTCCGGCTGGGGGATGCCGAGATGCTGACCACATCTTCTCCCCGTATCGGTTGGATGATCGCCCACTTCTACCTTGCGTATGTGGCGTGAGGCCGGCAATCGGGTTGGCAGGCCCTGGTCCGATATGAACTGTAGTGCCACGGGTTTAACTTTAGGAGAACTTCATAGGATATTCCCCAAAATAAAATATTATATTTAATTTTTCATGTAAATATATCGAAATATATATGTAAACATATACATAGCATTTTAATTAAAACTGGTGGAGTCATTTTTCAGAAAGCCGAAGATTTCGAAAGACTTTGTATTTAAAGTAGCGGTGGAATTTTCATGAAAATATTTGTGCCGTATCTTTGAAAATTGTTAAACTTAATGTCAAGCTTGTTATTTATCTTACATACTACTTTATCTACTTACTACTACTACTATACAAAGAGTTTCAACAGTTGTATTTCCAGTGAAATCTCAGTATCAAAATGTTGACAACAGGTAAAAAGAAACCAATATTGATTTTTAGATAACCATCAGTTAATAAGACTGCGCTCCAATGGATGTACCACTAAGCAGAGATTTTAACCCTGGTTCAAGAATTTATAAACTGGGTTTCATTCCATTGTATATGTTGATTCTTATTTTTATTTATTTATTTATTTATTTATTTATTTATTTATTTATTTATTTATTTATTTATTTATTTATTTATTTATTTATTTATTATTTATTTATTTATTTATTTATTTATTTATTTATTTATTTATTTATTTATTTATTTATTTATTTATTTATTTATTTATTTATTTATTTATTTATTTATTTATTTATTTATTTATTTATTTATTTATTTATTTATTTATTTATTTATTTATTTATTTATTTATTTATTTATTTATTTATTTATTTATTTATTTATTTATTTATTTATTTATTTATTTATTTATTTATTTATTTATTTATTTATTTATTTATTTATTTATTTATTTATTTATTTATTTATTTATTTATTTATTTATTTATTTATTTATTTATTTATTTATTTATTTATTTATTTATTTATTTATTTATTTATTTATTTATTTATTTATTTATTTATTTATTTATTTATTTATTTATTTATTTATTTATTTATTTATTTATTTATTTATTTATTTATTTATTTATTTATTTATTTATTTATTTATTTATTTATTTATTTATTTATTTATTTATTTATTTTACTTGCGTGTGCTTCTTCACTGGCCCACTTTTAAGAGTCTGCCCAGGTCGCTTCGTTGCCCTCTTCATGGGTTTTGGTGGAAACTTCCGGTAGTGCACTGTTCGTGACATCTGTAGATCTCTGCTGCTTCGCTAACTCTGCTCTCTACCGATCTGTGGTTTCCATTCGCTTCATTCCTTCTTCCCGATATATAATGTGTCTACCGAAGGGTGTGGAGTGAGTGTGTAGAGTT
This sequence comes from Mantis religiosa, assembly GCA_030765055.1. Classification (NCBI taxonomy): domain Eukaryota; kingdom Metazoa; phylum Arthropoda; class Insecta; order Mantodea; family Mantidae; genus Mantis; species Mantis religiosa. Next base: position 91,079,195 of record CM060954.1, on the reverse strand, counting down.
TAAGGGCCCATCGACAGCTAGACCATTTGGGCCCGTCCACCGAAGAGGTCATGGATGGATGGATAGATGGATGGACTGAAATGGAATTTTTATTTGTGTCGGTTCTTTAACTTCTGTAGTTCTCAGCGCCCCGTCTCGTATATAGGCACAAAAGACTGCCTAATTTTGCTCAGAGGCCTCTTTAAGATGTTTGAGGTTCTTTTACGTGCCTGAAATTTACACACGGGACCACCAAGGTCCTTCCCTCCAAGCTAAGGAGTTTTTGACATAAAAAAGACTTCGCCTTTCATTGGGTTTGAACCTTCGACTTCAGAAATCAGGATAGATGCACTGAGCAAGTTCGGATGGAGGGAAGGGCGGGTAAATGGATGGACAGACGGCGGAAGGCAGTGGCCATAGAGGGATGCATAAATGGACGTACGAGCGGACTTTCAGATGGCTAGATGCACGAACGCATACAGAAATAGATTTTTTTTTATTAACGTCCTCCAACGTTGTCACATCAGACGATGAACTAAATGACTGAAATGATACTCAAATAAGCCCAGGGTCCAAAGGGCTTAGAGTTACCCAAAATTCATCTTTCAAGACAAGGGGGAATCCCGGATAAACCTTATCCAGATAACTCACTCTAACCGAGATTCGAACACGGGATCTCTTGAACGTGAGCCGGACACGCTACCACCTAGGTACACTACGAAAGCTGGTGCGAAATACATAGATGGTTGGACGGACGAACGGATAAGTGGATGATGGATAGAAACTACCCTTCCTGGCTGATGTCATGCTAAACATCCACTAATCCACTGCATGGCTTGTATGAATCTGCAAAGTGCAAACCTTAAAGAACTTTCATTTCCTGCCATCACTGGGAAGTGCTACGTGACAAACGATGATGATGGTATAAAACTGATCATATAATCACGCCGCACTAGACAGACAACTAATGGGATTAATCGTCAACAGTTTCCAGCAATTACACTAAGTGTCTGCAATTAACCAGTCGACCTAGAACTGGGTGGAGCAATAAACATGGGTAGGGCCTTTCAAAGCTCTTTGGCTTTAATGGCACAGGTGCTGCCGATTTTTGATAAGATTTTACTAACCAAATCCCTTCCCTTCGAGCCCAATCTAAACACATCAAAACATCAGAGATAAGAAACCATCATTCTTTATCGAGACTTCCAAGGTCTCTCTTCCATTGATTTGATGTAGAAAGCACTTGGTCTTCATTTGGCACTGGTTCCTAGCAAAAACCGTTTCAAATTGCTTTATACCTTACAGGTATTTCTGCAGTAGATACAGCGAGAAATCATATTTTATTAGTGCATTCAGCAATAGGAGAGTAAATTTATTTTGACAGAATCTGGAGCTTGAATTGCATTTATGTATTTCATTTATTTAATTCACGAATAAAAATACAAAATTAATAATATATGCATAAAACAACTGAAGGTATTAATAACCTTAGTGAAATATATAAGTATTCAAACCAGTACTTTAATTTTAAAATTGGAACAAATGAATGTAAAAATTAAAGCGATGATTCCTTTAGGTGGCAAAGGAAATCCATAACGCTGTTTTTAGTGTGCTAACACAACATTCTTAAGTATGAAGTAGAAGAAATTACACTTTTCATTAGATTAAATTTAAATTTAAAATTTCAAGTACACATATCCCAGTAACTACAAGACTTACTCCCCTAGCATTTGAAAGTGGAAAATTACATTAAGATTTATGAATAGATTGATGATTAATTAGATAAAATAAGATAGATCGTTACGGAGCAGATTCGACACTGCGACCAGTCTTGATCTATTAAGACCCAAAGTGAAGCATCCCCGGGAGGAAGGATTGAGGTGAGAGGAGACAGAGGGCAACCAACCCAAGGAATCACGAAACTGCAGAGGGTATGTTCCCAGCTACTGACCAGTTTGAAACTCCCCAGCAGACTAGTACAGCCGGCCTCCACCCACCTTGGTCCTGCTACAGCCTACTAGGCCAGTTGGGAGACTAGAGTCTTACTGGAGGAGAAAGGGTTTACCAGGAGCTTATCATCCTGCCATGCAGCGCCGAGACTCCCGTCGACACTTCTACCCTGAAACAGACCAGCAGATGAGAGATGATATGAAATGATAATGGAGATGAAATGGGGGGACAGGAAATTTGGGGATTTAATTAGCCTTCCCAGCATTAGCCTGGCGACCCGAGAAATACCGCGAATTAACCCAGGTAGGTTGATCATGTGAATCGAACCCGGACCTCCAGATTGTGCGTCATACACCAAACCGTCTGAGCCATTCCGCTCGGTTAGATGATTGATTTTCCCCAAGAGCTTTATTTTGAGTATATATAAGGAAAAGTTCAGATATTACAGTTACATCTCTCTCCACCCACTCTTCAACAATGTACATTATTTTTCTGTCTACGTTATATTAACGGAGATAAACAATTGTATTACTTATTTTCTTGTAACTGCAATGGAAAAAATCGAAATACAGTGGACTTTAAGTTATAGCCAAATCCTTTAATTTCTGGCCGCTATGATGGCTTTGAAATTTCCTTGTCTTTTGTGGCAAGAGAGAGAGAGAGAGAGAGAGAGAGAGAGAGAGAGAGAGAGAGAGAGAGAGAGAGAGAGAGAGAGAGAGAGAGAGAGAGAGAGAGAAGAATAAAGAGTTCCCATTTGAGAAAAGTAAAAACTTTAGATTCAAAGCCATAACAAAGAATATCTCGAAAATGGTCATCTCCACGAAAAGTGTATTTGGTATAAATTGCATACTTCATGGAGATCAATAATTCTTTGTGCATGAATTGCTGTATATCCTTTATGTTTACCAGTTATGCAAAAGTCATCCAGAATGTTGATGGCTTTTCCGGTTAATTTCAGATATGCATTTTATTTATCATGAAAATATAACGATATTATAATTCAAATAGTTATATATATATATATATATATATATATATATATATTTCTGAGCCACTGATGTTTATTTTTATAGCTATGCCTTTTACAAATTTCTACAAAAGTTTATTTCTCTGTTTACATGATGTTCATGAATATGAACCTTTGCAGAAATAGTTTCATCACACATTTTGGGCCGCGCCGTGACTGAGTGGTTGGACCGCTTGACCCTCAGCAAAGCGGCCCCGAATTCGATCCCAAGCGACCGCAAAGTGAGATTGTGGTGGACAACACGGCGCTGAGGCGGGTGAACTCCGGGATCTCAAGTTTCCTCCTCCATCTCATTTCACCGGTATTCCATCTTTATCTCATGTATCATCAGTGTCACCGCCTGCGGTGCCACATATAGTAAAGGCGTGTGGTAAACCCTGCACATTTTATTTCACATCATACATTTCATTATAGGTACGAGAGGGATAGAGTAAATTCAATTGATAGTCAAGTGTTTAAAAGCGAGTGCCCCAGTGCTCGCCTGACCTTCCATTTTACTTATGTTGAGAGAAATAACTGAATAGAGAAAGCATTTAAAATTAAAATGGTTTTGAAAGATTCATACCAATAATCCAATAAAATATATTTCGCGGGCTTGTGGGCCGTGGTTCAAAGAATGAAAATTCTCCTGCCGTTTCGCTCATATCTTCGACGAGCAACTTAAGAGGGTCGTCGGAGATATGAGCAAAACGCCAGGAGAATTTTCATTCTCTGGACCACGGCCGACAAGTCCGGGAAATACATTCTATTGGATTAACGCCGGCCGTGAAGGCCTAAGCTTGTACATCAAACCAATAATAATGACATTTTGATTTTGGCTAATCTCATAAATTAAGTATTTGAAATAGTGTTTTAGAGTTCTAAATTGTTATGTAAGTATAGTGTGTTTTCACATATTTGGTGTCATTGATTATTACTTATTAGCCCTAATTCGTTCAATAATTCGTCCAAATTCCGGAAAGACGTACTGTTCAGCATGCTACCTGACCGAATAGCATTTTGTTGATAGCTATCATGCTAAACATATTTAATGATGCTTTACAAGTTATTGTTCACTACTTAAGTTTACAAGCCTTTACAGTAAAGAAAGTTGTCAGCCCCAACTGATCTGTGTGCTTCTATTCATTCGGATTCCATGGATGAACATGATTCTATTGGATTATTAATTTAGGTTTTACAGAATGTTTGAAGTGCGTAATAGCTACATTGAATTACCGCAATTGGCCTTATAATTCAAAATCCACTTCCATGATTAAATTGCAGTTAGCGCTTTGTCACAAAAAGTGCATTATATGAAAAGGTTCATGTAATAATCTACATAAGAGTTAGCAGTTGTCTCATTGTCAGCTATACAGTCATATGTTTTACTATAACCTCAGGTATTATACAATTTCAAAGTTAGTTTTGTGTAGTATCGTATATGTCAGTCTTGGGTGTCTTCCTTTCATTTTAATTCATTTAAATAGACATTTGTTAGATATTTGCTGCCTCTTGATTGCATCATTGCCTCAGTGCCTTTTGAAATGTCGCTGTCCATTCAGACATATTTTTTTTTTTTTTTTTTTTTTTTCCTTTTCAGCCCTTTTAAATTCAGTTTCATTCACAGAATGTTAGCGTCTGGATATGTAGTTCTGTCTTCAAGCATGTAATTGAATATATTGATGGGAATGAATCCTTTAAATACTTACACTAGCCGTGTATGGGCTTTGTTTTTGGATAGTTAGAGTCTGCCTGAAATATTCAAAGCCACGGTCGGGATTTGAACCACGGATCTCCTGGTTTTCGTCCAGTCGCTCTTTCTCATGTGGCGTCGTGGCATTAAATTCTCCAATTGACTCATTATATTTTCCCGGTAAACCACTAGGGGCTCTCATATTCGAGATACACCGTTTGTGACGACTTACTATTGTAAGTACTTGAATACCAGGCTTTTTATCATTAAACTCTTATTGTTAAATTAATTGATGAGAATTAATCCTTTGAATACACTAGCCGTGTATGGGCTTTGGTTTTGGATGGTGAGAATCAAACTGAAAAATTCAGTGGGTAAAAGCGACTGGACGGAAGCCAGGAGATCCGTGGTTCAAATCCCGGCCGGGGCATTGAATTTTAAGTTTGACTCTATCCAAAATGTAATTGAATAGTTCACATAAGTGTGTGGTTTACCCATAGCTAAATTCAGTCGGCAATTGCTCCCTTCATCGGTGTTATTTGTTTTGCGTCTCCTTTAGTGTCATTTCCAAATGTTTATCGAACCCTGCGATTTCCTGTCACTGATCTACAAAGTAGTTTAAACATTCAGACATTATTTTTCTTAAGGCTAACTGTGAATTTAAATCACGAATCTTTGATATCACTTTAATCATTATCTCACTATGTAGTGGCTTGACTCAGATACCTAGCCCAGGCTCCGTTGAGACGAGAGTCTTTATTGCACTTACGGATTACTAAAGTAATAGCGTACAAAATGATTTTTTTCTGGAATTTGGAGTTAGAACGAGCGACCTTGTGAAAAAAATGCGTATTGTTTGTTAAAGCTGCCATCAATTGCTAAAGAATACCCATCAATCTGTTAAACTTGGTCAAAAAGTGAAGAAAAAAAAAGACAAAACATTTTTGCCTAATTAGAGTAATCCGTGTACTTCAATTTCCTATTATTTGTAATGCCAAGCAACCCTTTAAAATTGTGGCATATAACTATTTAAGTAGGTCGCTGTAAGTGGGCACAGTGCTTTATATTACCTATTTTGGTGATTTTCTCGTGTTTTTAATTTTCAGCGCTTTTCAGAATATAAATTTCTCCACACGATGTAGCTTTCAAACTAGAAACTTGAGAATTTTCGAGCTTGGATTAAGACAGTACCAAAGGAAATTGATGAGATGATTTTCTTTTATAATGTCACCAGTGTTTGTGCAATTAAATAACAAAGCACATATTTCACAAGCAAATATTAAAAATTATTTGAAGGAGAATTGAATAGTTTTTTTTTATCCTAAACCAAGGTTCAGATTAAAATTTCATCTTACAAATTTACTAATAATATATTTATGAGTATAACTGCGAAGTATTACTTTTCTGAATCTAAAACTGCATCATGTGAAACAGTTTAATTAAACGACAATAAAACACTATAAATATATTAATATCACAAGAACTATGTTGGACAAAAGTCTGAAAATTGGTCTGTGGACTATTCTTAATACTAAAATAATTGTGTTAAAGTTTCAAGTCAATCCAAGCAAAATTACAGATTTTAGGATTTTCACAGATGAGTATCCTTAAAGATGCTATCAATTGCCAAAACATGTAAGGGCCGACCATAATTTGCTTTGCAGGAATTCTTCTACATGCCAGTAAATCTACTGACAGGGGTTGTCGATTTTAAGCACACTTAAAAATCACTAATCTGGGTCGGGTTTGAAATGGCGACCTTGTAATCAGTAGGTCAGAACCCAGCCAACTGAGTGCTCAGACCGACAACGCAGACAAAGCCATATCGAATCTACTTCAGAGAAGGGTCTTTTTTTGTTTGTAATTTATATCGGACGATGAATGGAATGGGTGAAATGATGCTCATATGAGCCCGGGGTCCATTGAGCTCACAGCTACCCGACATTCGTCTTCCAGGACAAGAGAAAACCCCGGAAAGAAACCTTATCCAGGTAACTCACCCTGACCAAGATTCGAACTCGGGACCTCTTCAACGTGAGGCAGACATGCTACCATCTACGCCAGCGAGGCAGGCTGTTCAGATAACGTTCCCAGAAAATTCAGCATAAACAGTACAATGAAATATATGGTCTGTCATTAAAAATCGTTAATTAATTGAAATGAGAGGATGTCCTTAAAAAGGACTGAGTCGGAGGTCCCTAGTTACTAGAAAAGAGCTATGGATAGGAGCTGTCTTGCCTGCACAAATTTCACCCTTTTCCCGATAGCTACACGCCGGTAGTTGGGTACTCTACTCCCGAGTTAGGCTACCCGTCCAACCCTGGTATTTCCTGGGTCAATACAATAAAGTGTAGAAAGTGAAAACTACTCCTACTCATATGCCCATCTCCTTATTTACAAATTTGCACCATATAAGGCTGATTTAAGCTAGCAGAGAAATTGTCGTTGGAAGGGGTCCCGCCTAAGGTGGTGGGGGCCTTCTGACGGATACCATTTCAGGACTAGGTTCTTTACTGGTTGAAAGACGTGGTTTGAAATGAAGACGGTGGTAAACGGTAGCATTGTGTTGGGGAGGCTGAGTTACATTACCGAGCACCGTAACCAGAGCAAGAATGACGAAGGTGAAATAGAATATGATAAAAAAAAATGTTCACAATTAAATGGAAGCCTTCCCGTGTACCGAGAACTAAAAGGAAGAGTTGTTCAAGTTTTAACTTTCTCGTTTTTGTTTCCAGATATGCGTATTTCCATATTGCGCATATTAAGTTTTCAGGTGGATTTCTAGGCAGCCGTGGAATGAAAAGGCCGCTAGAGCTCTCTGTAGTCGTGAGCTGGTATTATGAAACTGAAAGAAATTCTACATATGTGTGTCTTAACTCCACATGTCCGCAAAGGGTCATCTGTAATATGCTTATACCCACTCGAAACTAGATATTTTCTTCAAAAACCAATAAAAAAATTACAAAGAATAGAAAACACTGATCGAAATTTACATACACACACACACACACACACACACACACACACACACACACACACACACACACATATATATATATATATATATATATATATATATATATATATATATATATATGGAAGGGAATATTTCAATACGGGGATGTTTCAGTAAGGACTCTGCTACAAAACACATGGTGTTACTGTTATGCTGGTGTTACCATCATGTACCGTCATTTGCTATACAACTAAAAACAATTTTGATACTCATTCACAGGTTAATTTGGATTTGATAGGCACTTCGCTATAATGATAAAAAGTGTAGTATTTCATTCAGTGTTCCGGTTTTTAATTTTGGATAAGGGAACTTGCGAGGAAATGAAAAGGAAATTAAATACTGCTTATGAGAAACTTTCGCTGGATGTGATATTAGATATTAGTTCAATCACTTCAAACATGATCGAACATCCATTTTTGATGAGGAGCTCCCAGGACGCCCGGCAGATATAGTAACGAAGGAAGTCGTTGAAAAAGTCCACGATACGATTCTTGGTGACCGCTGGACGAAAGTGACAGAGGCCATGGGTATGTCAACGAGGCCATATTTTATATAATAAATTGTAGATGAAAAAGTTGTCGGCCCGGTGGGTGTCGTGTTTGCTCACACTGAACGAGAGGCGGGTGCAACGTCCAATTTCAAAGCTGTGTTTGGGACCATTTAAGCCAAATTCGAATTCTCACCGTCGAGGAAGCCTGGATTCAACGTAATACTTAGGAAGTGATGGGTTGATTCCGGTAAATTTGCTTCAAAGAAAGCAAAGAAGCCGGAGAAATATTGGCAGCAACTTTTTGCAAAAGGGAAAAAGGATTACTGGACAATTGTGCAGTGAGTTTTTGGCCCGATTCTACCCCTGATGGAGACATGAACCCATTTGGCGAAGAGGAAAGCACTGTTCTACTCCATCAACACTATAGCAAATTCATTCATTGTTGTGCCTCCGAACTGCAGGAATTGTGTTATGAACTGCTGCCGCATCCTCCATATTCTCTTAACCTGGCTCCGTGCTACTACTTCTCGTGTCCAGAGAGGAACAAATGGAATCAAATGCCATATGAGTAACCCATCTTCGATATAGAGACGTATCTTGTAGTAGTTGCACTTAAAAAAAAAGTTTTAGTCACTTACCGTTGGCATTCCTAACAGGGATACTTGCTGTGCTGAACCACCCTCGTAACAGTTTAGTTTGGGTACTAAAACTTTAGTTTTAAACTATGATGATCACAACACACACACACACACACACACACACACACACACACACACACACACACACACACACACACACACACACACACACACACACACACACACACACACACACACACACACACACGGGCTTTTTTATAATGGTATTATATTTTATTATTCAGGAGGCTCCTCAAAGCCCCCTCATTTCAGGTTAATTCAGGCTAGATATCGAGTTTTAGGCGGAGTGCAATTACTTAGCATAGGTAAATAGTTGAGGAAATAGAAAATGCGGCTGTACAAGCCACTTAGGACAGCTAGCGTATTCTACTTCTACGAATTTTTTGTTTAATCATTTTCAGTTTCATAGCAGCAAAATTAAGCACTATGGCTTAATATTTTTTTATATTATTTCCTTGAATAAAGTTCACGTATGTTGATTTCCAGAATGCTGCGCTACCAAAGCACGACTGATATGTTTGGCAGATCTGATGCAGCACCTCTTGCGTAGTTCACAAAGCTTTCGTAAAGCAGCAGCACCTCAGCACTGAATCCTGAATTGTTTGGTTCTCCTTCACCAGATAGCGCAACTGGCTTCGGCGGCCACGAATGACAAATTCATTTCCTCAACTCTACCAAACCGAAATTAAATCCCACAACAGATTCAAGGATTCCAGAGAATGCTATCAACAGAATAATACTTACAATCTGACGTGTATCTTAACTCACCTTCGCATCCTATCCATGCACATTATATCATTCTTATATGAATATAAGTGTATGAATTATATACAAAAGCGATCTTGTTATTAAAAAGGCAATATGAAATTAAAATTCAGAAATAAGGAGTATTAAGTGCATATTTAACATACCATTTTTATATAAAAATCGGGTTTCTAAGTAGCTCTTGTGAAGCAAAAGATGTGATGAGCAAAATAATTTATTGAACCAAGTTTAACCCGGTAAAATTTAGGCATATAGCAGCGAACTTTTTAGTAATGCTTAATGCTACGAAAACTTTTATTTGAAAAATAAATTGCATATTTCAATAAATGCTACTTTGTTTCTGGAACAAAATTGTCTATCAATGTTCCGGCTGTATAAAATGTAATGGGCATGAGAGGGCTTCATAGACCACTTGTAAAATATTCAAGTCATGGGTACACTTTTATTCCTCAGGAATTTCCTTATAGTGATTGAGGCATATTTGAAAATCTTAAAATTACAGAATTTTTATCCATGTAAAGAACTGGGAAAAGGATTGGGATTTCATTACGGATGGGATTCGATACGTAGGCCACCAGCTGGGCCCATTGTTCCTATGCCCCCAAGTGGGGCACCTCCAGGAGGAAGGATGAGGCGCAGGAGACAGAGGGCGGCCGTCCCAAGGAGCCACCACAGTACAGAGGGCAGGGTCCCTAGAGTTTACTTGGATAGAGACTTCCCCTGACAGGCCAGGACAACGGACATGCTCCCATACAACGGGACGGCAACGAGCCCAGCAGCGGAGCCCCAAATGTCCCTGGCTGGCAGTCCCAAAATGGTTCCAGCAGAGGAGCGGAGATCGGCAACCAGAGGAAGAAGTAGTTTTCCTCAGAGTATATCATCCTGCCATGCACCGCCGAGACACCCGCCAACACTTCTACCCTGAAAGAGACCACCAGATGAGAGATGATATGAAATGATAATGGAGATGAAATGGAGGGACAGGAATTTGGGGGATGTAATTAACCTACCCAGCTTTCACCTAGCGACCCGGGAAAACCCCTGAAAACCCCCATGGGGCAGGTAGGTTGGCCATGGGAATTGAACCTGGGCCTCCCGAATGCGGGCCACAGACCAAACTGCCTGAGCCATCCCGCTCGGTAAGACCTGGAGAAACTTACTGAAAAATTTTCCCGTGCAATCTCAAAACTTGCCTAATTAAGACGTAATATTTACTTAATTGCTTTTTGGACTGTGCTGTTCACACACATACACCCCTGAGATCTTTATTCGAATACCACATATCCTTACTCTAAAAGCAATCCTTTTGGAAGGTTCAAGATCCTAATAACTTTTTTTTTTCACTGAGCATTCGATATGTAATTTTGGATAAAACACCACACTTTGTCTACAGGAAATAGGAGCTTATGATAGTGCGCAAATAAAAATTTATGCGCATAAAGAAGAACTTTTGATAATGTAATTTCATTTTTAGTAAAAAAGGTAACTCAGGATATATATGATGGGAAGTAACTATGCCCCCCTTTCTGACCGTTCATGCCCCTTCCTGTAGGTATATTGCGCCTTAGTATTTATTTTGTGTTTGTGTTCTAGATAAGAGATTTGATACTTGTATAGATAGAAATGGTTATGCAATACTTAAAATGATCAATAAGTACAGTATGAACATAGATGTCACTTTAAATATACGTTTTGAGAATGTATTATCTTCTTTTTTAAAAAAAGAAGTTTTAGAAAATTATCCATGTGCGCGCACGTGTATTGTGTGTGTATGTTTTTTATTTAACAGCATAACTTAAAAGAAAAAATCGGTTAAATACGTAATTCGATATTTAAATCAAGCATTTTCCGGTGATACAGCACAAATATTTTCAAAAAATCATCATCACCGCAAAATACTCTTTCCATGGAAAAGGTTTTTGCTCCCTCAAAAATGTTCTAAGTATTTTGATTGAATTTCTTGTGGTAACAAAATGATGTATTTTGAATTATTGAAACCAGTGAAGTCATCTTATCTGAATGATTTTTGTATAATTGCTAGTATCTAAGAGAGATAAAATATTACTACACAAAAAGTAAATAATTTTATTTTTTAAATTATTTTTTATTTTGTGGGAGAGGGATGTTAATGCACTTTATATTGGTCTGTTTCGGTGTTTTGTCTGCAGCGCAGTGATAGTATTGCTGATTATGAACTGGGAGACCAGCATTCGATTCTCGGAAACTAGTGGCGATTTTCCTCTTTTGGGAGACCTAGTCAGGGGTGTAATCAGCTTCGTTAGCTTCCTGAGGGGACCTTAGATTGAGTGAGAATTATCAGTCCCTGGTTGCGAAGACCGCATAATCATATCGGGAGGAACCAGGGCGCTGATCACGTCCCACGCTCCAGTACTGCACCTCATTCATGATTACTGTGAGGTTAGAGTAGGAGGATGCAGCCGCCGATCCCGGAATAGGCTTATGTGCCGCAGGGTTAGTCAGTTAACTGCTCCGTTTGTTCATAACAATGCTCTTTGGGTTCCATTACAATGACCTATAACTATTTTCTAAATGTCTTAGTCTGCAATTTTCACGTTTTATTGGAAAGTATGCTGAAAGTTACATGATATGATGGAAGCAAAGCGTAAATACTTCATATTCTTTGTTATTCTCAGGCGGACTGTTCCTTTCAACAGATCATTATTGGCATATAATTTGGCATATATAATGGGGCAGGATCCATTCTCGTTGAATGTAAATAGCACTACAGTACTCTAGAGAACAATTAACCTGGTCACCCTTGCTGCCATCGGACTCAAGTTTCGCAAGTCCGTTTATCGAGCAAAAGCTTCAATACTTAGGAGACAAACTCGTCAGCAAATTATCAAAACCTTAAGTAGAGCCTAGTAATTTTCATATTTCTGTATTCCTATACAGACTCAGCTGGACGGAGGATGGGATTACGCTACGGAGGGGATTTGACACGGCAACCAGTCTTGATCTATTGCACCTATGCCCCCATGTGGGGCATCTCCGGAAGGAAGGATGAGGTGAGAGGAGAGAGAGGGCGGCCGTCTAAGGAGCCACGAGAGTGCAGAGCGCAGGGTCTCTACACTTTAACAGTTGGAAACTCCCCGGCAGGTCATCACAATCGGTGGCTCATCCGACTGCGGTCCGGAAGCGGCTCCACGAGACCGGACTCGGAGACCGCCCTACCGGAGGAGGATCATCCTACCCAGCCTATCATCCTGCCATGGACCGCCGAGACACCCAGCGAAACTACAGGAGATTTTGGGGTATAATTAACCTATCCAGTATTCGCCTGGTGATTGGCCACGGGAGTCGAACCCAGACCTCCCCAATGCGGGCCACAGACGAAACCGCCTAAACCATTCCGCTTCGTGCACTCAAACCATACGTTACGAATGCTGAGTTCATTCCCAGGAAGCCTCGGTAGCGTAAATGGTAGCATGTCTACCTCACGTTCAAGAGGTCCCGAGTTTGAATCTCGGTCAGGGTGAGTTCCCTGGATAAGGATTTTTCCGGGGGTTTCCCTTATCTTCAAGATGAATGTCGGGTAACTCTAAGCTCCATGGACCCTGGACAAATTTGAGCATCATTTCATCCAATTCATTCACCGTCCGATATGACTTAACGTTGGAGGACGTAAATTACACACACACACACACACACACACACACACACACACACACACACACACACACACACACACACACACACACACAAATCCAAGATAGTTAATGAGTAATAACTGATTACACATTGAGGAATCTCTCAGTTCTGACGTACCAACATTTGCATTATTTGTGTTATCTACAACTTATACTTTCACAAAGAAGAAGATGAGAAAGGAACTTAACGTTTGAGTTTAAAATACTCGTGTTTGATTTTTTTTTTTTTTTTAAGAAGACATTGTCAAGTTATTAAAAGTGAGATATTTCTTGTATAGAAAATGAGTAGTTGTCAAACATTTTTAGGATTACTCACTCAGATGAGATGTTCTTCATATCCCCAAAAGCGCTTTTCGATCAGATTTTGATCATCTTCAGTGTGTGTTGACCAGCTACTGAGGTGGAGAAGAGCCGAACCTTCCAAGAAACTTCTGCTCCGGTGACTGTCATTTGGTTATCTCCTGATTTGTGCTGCCAACTTCTGGGACTGGAACACTGTGGCCGGACACAGGTGGCTGATGGTTATCTGTGGTGTTGACTGGTTGTAACTGTTTTTCCTCTGAATGTGGGTTAATTGAACTGTCGACCTGTGGTGGCGGATGAAATTCCATTTTTTCTTTTTCCCCCTCGTTCTCTGGACCAATATTTAAGTTACTGGTTGTTTGTGAGAGATGTGCTTCCTCACTCATATGTTCCTGAAGTAAACTAGATTGGTTGATTTCAACTGGGTCTAAGTTCTTTAAGTTTGTTTCAACGACATCAATGTTGGATTTTTTAACTTTTTTAATAAGTTGTAAAACACTATTTAATGGTGGTATCTCAAAATTCAAAAGGTTTTTTGTTTCACTATTTAGGATATAAATTTTTTCCCAAATATCTAATTCATTAACTGTTTGTACATGTTTCAATAGTTGTATACTTTGGCCAATTTCATGGTTGTGTTTCCAGAAATGGTTGGCAACTGCAGACTTTTCTATTTGTTTAAGTTTTATATTCCTCAGGTGTTCCGTTTGACGGGTTTTTAAATTTCTCTTAGTTCTTCCAATATAATATGCTTCACAATTGTCACATGGTATTTTATATATTCCAGATAATTTCAATTTATCAATAGTGTTACTTAAAGGTTTTTTGAGCAGATTCTTAAGGTTGAAATTATTCTTTGGGGCTAATTTTATATTATAATTATAAAAAATTCTTTTAAATTTGTTGAATGCCCAAGGATGATAGGTGAACTTCTTGTAGATAACAGTATTTTCTGGTTTCTTTAAAGTAGTAAATGAACTTATGTGGTTTTTGTATATATGTTCATTAATTATTTTAAATATAGTTGATTCTTTAAAGCCATTGATCTTTGCAACATGTAAGATGTGTTGGTATTCTAGTTGATATTCATGTTCAAGCATGGGTACATTTATAAGTCTGTGGATTAAACAATGGAATACTGCAAGTTGATGTGATGTTGGATTATAGTTATTAGCTTTGATGTAATTATCCACATGTGTATTTTTCCTATGAATACCAAAATTCAATTTATTATGGTACTTGGAAATTTTTAAATCCAAAAAAGGTAAAAGTCCTTGATCTTCTATTTCCATGGTAAATTTGATAGATTCATCTTGACTGTTGAGAATTTCTAAGGCTTCATTAATTTTATCTTTGGGTATGATGGAGAAAATATCATCAACATATCTGTACCATACTTTAAATATATCTGAGTGAGTAGATGTTACTTGAATTTCTAAGTTGCTCATATATAAGTCAGCTAAGAATGGGGATAATGGGTTACCCATAGCTAAACCATGTGTTTGAGTGTATAATCTTCCATTAAATGTGAAGGTATTCTGGTCAATACAACTGGTAGTACAAGTTAGTAGATCATGAATATCAGCTTCATTAATATTAATTGAAGTAAGCCATTCTTGTAATAATGAAGAAATCTTCCCAGTTGGGACGTTTGTGAACAAAGAAGTGACATCAAAAGATACTAATATGTCACTATCATTGATAGTAATGTTTTTAATATATTCAATAAGTTCAAGAGAATTCTTAATGCTTCTACTTTCAAATTTTTTTAAAGATGAAAACTTTTTTGAAACCCATTTTGCCAATAAGTAACATGGCGAATCTATGTTGTTGATAATAGGTCGCATACTGTTATCTTTTTTGTGAGTTTTTGGAAGACAGTAAATCCGTGGTAGTGTTGGATTACTGACTTTTAATCTTTTTTTAAGAGCTAAATCAAAACAATTAGCTTCATTAATAACTTTGTTAATAATTCTTATGTTGGCTTGTAATGGGTTTTTTTCTGTTTCTGAGTAATCAGACTTTTTAAGAAGTTGTATGACTCTATCTTCATAATCATTTTTGTTGAGTAAAACAATTTGATTTCCTTTATCTGCTTTTACAAATATAATGGATTTATTATTTAAGTGTTTGATAATCTTCAATGCTGGAAAAGTGTATTTACCATGTTTTAAGTTTTGAAGAACTTTTGTACATTGAGATCTAACATTATCTCTTTCTTGCACAGGAACAGTTTTAATACTTAATTCAATATCTGCTACAAATTCTTTTATATCTTCAGAGAAGGCAACACAGGTTTTCAATCCTTTATTTAACAAATTTAATTCTTCATTGCTGAGAGGTTGATCAGATAAATTAATTACTGCTTTATTGTTATTCTTGATTTTTGGAATATAAGATGGCTGACCTTTTAGTATGAACAACTTATGTTTTAAACGTGTATGTTTAATTTTCATCATTTTATTTAAATGAGCATAGAGTAGATTTTCAAAATTATTCCAAAGTGCAGGCCCCAAAGTCTGAGTTAATTCCATGTGAAGTTGATAAAGTTGCATGTTAATTTGATTAAGCTTTTTGTAATGTAGAAATTTTTCTGTTTTAATTACCATTTTTTCCGCCATTTTTTGTTGGGTACAGCTCTTCCTGTTTTTTATATATTTTCTTACAAAAACTGGAGTGACGTTATTAATTAAACATAGGTTCAGAAAGTGAATATCTGCTAAAGTATATCTCTTCTTAATTTGTAAGGTTTCATAAAATTTCAACTTTCTTTTATAGAAATGATGTTGAGAGTTAAAATTTGTAGTCTCCATGTTCTAATAATTGTAATAAGTATGGTAACAGAATTACTTGTAAGCCATCTAGCTTATATATTTTTTTAAAGAAGACATAGTCAAGTTATTAAAAGTGAGATATTTCTTGTATAGAAAATGAGTAGTTGTCAAACATTTTTATGATTACTCACTCAGATGAGATGTTCTTCATATCCCCAAAAGCGCTTTTCGATCAGATTTTGATCATCTTCAGTGTGTGTTGACCAGCTACTGAGGTGGAGAAGAGCCGAACCTTCCAAGAAACTTCTGCTCCGGTGACTGTCATTTGGTTATCTCCTGATTTGTGCTGCCAACTTCTGGGACTGGAACACTGTGGCCGGACACAGGTGGCTGATGGTTATCTGTGGTGTTGACTGGTTGTAACTGTTTTTCCTCTGAATGTGGGTTAATTGAACTGTCGACCTGTGGTGGCGGATGAAATTCCATTTTTTCTTTTTCCCCCTCGTTCTCTGGACCAATATTTAAGTTACTGGTTGTTTGTGAGAGATGTGCTTCCTCACTCATATGTTCCTGAAGTAAACTAGATTGGTTGATTTCAACTGGGTCTAAGTTCTTTAAGTTTGTTTCAACGACATCAATGTTGGATTTTTTAACTTTTTTAATAAGTTGTAAAACACTATTTAATGGTGGTATCTCAAAATTCAAAAGGTTTTTTGTTTCACTATTTAGGATATAAATTTTTTCCCAAATATCTAATTCATTAACTGTTTGTACATGTTTCAATAGTTGTATACTTTGGCCAATTTCATGGTTGTGTTTCCAGAAATGGTTGGCAACTGCAGACTTTTCTATTTGTTTAAGTTTTATATTCCTCAGGTGTTCCGTTTGACGGGTTTTTAAATTTCTCTTAGTTCTTCCAATATAATATGCTTCACAATTGTCACATGGTATTTTATATATTCCAGATAATTTCAATTTATCAATAGTGTTACTTAAAGGTTTTTTGAGCAGATTCTTAAGGTTGAAATTATTCTTTGGGGCTAATTTTATATTATAATTATAAAAAATTCTTTTAAATTTGTTGAATGCCCAAGGATGATAGGTGAACTTCTTGTAGATAACAGTATTTTCTGGTTTCTTTAAAGTAGTAAATGAACTTATGTGGTTTTTGTATATATGTTCATTAATTATTTTAAATATAGTTGATTCTTTAAAGCCATTGATCTTTGCAACATGTAAGATGTGTTGGTATTCTAGTTGATATTCATGTTCAAGCATAGGTACATTTATAAGTCTGTGGATTAAACAATGGAATACTGCAAGTTGATGTGATGTTGGATTATAGTTATTAGCTTTGAGGTAATTATCCACATGTGTATTTTTCCTATGAATACCAAAATTCAATTTATTATGGTACTTGGAAATTTTTAAATCCAAAAAAGGTAAAAGTCCTTGATCTTCTATTTCCATGGTAAATTTGATAGATTCATCTTGACTGTTGAGAATTTCTAAGGCTTCATTAATTTTATCTTTGGGTATGATGGAGAAAATATCATCAACATATCTGTACCATACTTTAAATATATCTGAGTGAGTAGATGTTACTTGAATTTCTAAGTTGCTCATATATAAGTCAGCTAAGAATGGGGATAATGGGTTACCCATAGCTAAACCATGTGTTTGAGTGTATAATCTTCCATTAAATGTGAAGGTATTCTGGTCAATACAACTGGTAGTACAAGTTAGTAGATCATGAATATCAGCTTCATTAATATTAATTGAAGTAAGCCATTCTTGTAATAATGAAGAAATCTTCCCAGTTGGGACGTTTGTGAACAAAGAAGTGACATCAAAAGATACTAATATGTCACTATCATTGATAGTAATGTTTTTAATATATTCAATAAGTTCAAGAGAATTCTTAATGCTTCTACTTCTGAGTGAGTAATCCTAAAAATGTTTGACAACTACTCATTTTCTATACTCGTGTTTGAGTTTCCACTACATTAATTGTTTATGTTAACGTCTAATTATCTTTGAATGCTTTGTACAAGATTAATGACCCCATACTACCTGTGCAAGTAAGTTTGATATTGAAGTGTGAACACAAGGAAGCAAAGTAGATGGCCTATACTGACAGGCGTTGATCATTTTGCTGCTCAGTTACGACTGTGCAGGGGGAAATTACTATTTAATGTGTTTGCGTAAAAAACTGTTAGACACCGAAGTAATGGCATATTAAGGTACCAACTGTCAATATATCGGTACTTTATCCCTAACATCCTGTATGCTCCTTGCGAGGGAGATGTCGAGTGAGTGAGTGAGTGAGTGTGTGGTGTTTTAGGGCCCGTCGACAACAAGGTCATTTGGGCCCGGTTTTTCTTGTCCGTGACAAGAAATTTGCTCTCTGAAAACCATCGTTCTCCAGATCGAGGAAATGCAGTGTTTCCGAGTCCTACAGATATGTTTAATCTCACAGGGGGAGGGAAGACGGTTGTACGAGTCGTCACCGGGACGTTACAATCTGTAGTTGTTAGGGACTTGCCTCTCTTCAGACAGACCACCCTTAGCATCCTTTCATCTTACTCCTCCCACCTGAAGGGCGCCTGTCGGACACTGGCACAAATTATCTTTCGTAGGTCCAAGTTGCCTCTCCAAACCTGGTTATAGAATGAGAGAGGCTTGTTTTCAGGGCTATGAAAAATCTCTCTCTCTCTCTCTCTCTCTCTCTCTCTCTCTCTCTCTCTCTCTCTCTCTCTCTCTCTCTCTCATAACAAAATCGTATCTCAAGGAAACAGTGAAATTGTGCTTTAAACACTGGAATGTGTTTATCTGGCAGAATGCGTATGGTGCACCTACGCAAGGGTGCAAAAAGCAGGGGTGCAAAATGTGTCCATCTATGCTACGAAGAAAAGCAGGCATAAGAAGCTTGCACATGTGATTAAAATGCGCCATAACGGACCCGCGACTGCGCCGAGGGCACGTGCTGCTCGTTTATTGAAGTTCAAGGCTGCTCCTTGCTCTTACACATAAAATGGGAAGAAAAGAAATGGCCGGAAACTTCTCGTTTGAAGCGCTCCGCTTGCGTGCAGGAAGATGCTTGTCTTCCTCATGTAACAAAGTTATGAAACATGAACATTCTCTCTGAGTGTCCCTGATACACAACCGCTATATCGCTATAAATAACAGCTTAGAACATTTATCTTGACGAGCACAGTTCTCTTTCGCGGAAAACCTTAGTCACTAGCTTGCTTCTATGAAGAAAACACTGAATATAGGTTACACAAAAACAGAAGAGGACTTATGGGTGGATTTATTAAGTAATCTACGATATGAAATCACTCATAATCAGTAGCGGCTCGTAAGCATTTTTCTTGGTGGAGCCAGATGTGTAGATACTTGAAAGTAATGTGTGGTTATACGTTTCAAAAAGGTCGCCTTTAGTTACATTGCCAAAAGCACTGCAATAGCAGAAATATGTAAAGACGCCATACACTTTAAACATCAAATAACTAATAATAAAATATAAAATAGAATTCATCAAGTGGTAGTGTTACTTGTACAAGAATTGAGCACTTTTCTGTTGTTCTAGGCAGCAAATATTTCACTATGGTTTTTTTATAGTTAGGAACTTAACCAGTTTCCTCTATGTGAATGGGACAAACAGCCAAGGAATTAATAGATAGTCAACATGTAAAATTCAATGCCATGGTCGGGATTTGAACCATGGCTCTCCTAGTTTTCGTCCAGTAGCTCTTATCTACTGAACTACCATGGCCAACTTGCCGTCATGACATTAAATTCTCCAATTGACTCATATGTTTTCCCGATAAACCACTAGGGGCTCTCGTATTCGAGATACACCGTTTGTGGCAACTTACTGCTGTAAGTACTTCAATCCCTGGCTTCATCATTTAACTCTTATTATTTATGTTAATTGAAGGAAATTATTCATTTCTTCACACTAGCCGTTATGGGCTGAGGTTTTGGATAGAGTCAACATGAAAAATTGAATGCCACGGCCAGGATTTGAACCACGGATCTCTTGGTTTCCGTCCAGTCGCTCTTACCAGTCCAGTCCAGTCCAGTCCAGTCCAGGCACCTGTTAGTTCAATGGGTAAGACCGACTGGACGGAAAGCAGTAGATCCGTGGTTCAAATCCTGGCCGTGGCATTTAATTTTTTAAGTTGACTCTATCCAAAACCCTAGCCTATATACGGCTAGTGTTAAGAAACGATTAAATTCCATCAATTAGCCAAGGAACTAAGGATATCTTGGCCCAGAGTGTTCTTAACGAAAAACTTTATTCTTTTAGTATTCTGGAAGTTATCTCAACCTTGACTGTTGAAACTGGGATTGTCAGTACAATTTGCAGTCTTTTTGGAAATGCTTTATCAAAGGAGTGTTGTATTAAAAAATTGAAGAGTTCTCTGTCTAAAAAGATGTCTTTGAAAGAATCATTATGATAAATCTCTTACAGTTCATTTTTTAACTTTTCTTAAGACATAATGGGATTGTAATTTGATTCAAATTTTCTCACAGAGTCTGCAGGGAAATTTTCTCTGAATGTAATAAGTTTCTTTGGATCAATAATTGCAAAAGTATTAATATATGAGACTGTTGGAATCGTCCTTTCAATTGTTTGATGAGTATGTCACACACTTTTCTGGCATATGAATTCACGTTCGCTTTAGAACCATAATTTAGTCGCTTTCTTGAGGGAGGAGCAAAGTTATCATCAACTTGGTATATTCTATTGTTCTCACGAACTTCAGGCATAGTTGATTCAAAATACTGCAAAGCTTGGGATACGTAACATTATCGACATTGTGCATCAGAATTATGTCAGAATGTAAGCATATTTCATAATGTCATAGAAAAAATTTAGAAGAAACAAAAATTCTGGATTATTCAGAAAGATCTTAAAACCAACAGCTTCCCGTATTCTTACATCATCCTACTCATCCACCTGCTTAATCTTGTTAAAAAAAACTGTAGTAGTATTTTTTTTTAAATGAACATTCACAACCCGTGACTGGAAGTTCCATCTTGTGGGGAAGCAGCTGGAACGCGTTTGTCGCAAACTGAACGCAACAGGTCAAAGCGTTTTGGTGAAGACGAGAAAAATGTTAACCCACAAATGTTGGGTGGGTTCACTTAAATGATTTGTATCAAAGTCAGGACACTTACGTGACTATCGCTCATTACCACGGTACCATCGTATGTTTGAGATATGAGTTTTGTTTCAACATTTATTTCACATGAATTATTCTGTGCAAACCAAAATGTCTAAAACCGAAATTAAAGGATTGAAATAAGTAAAGAATCATGATGGATTTCGAAGGAATGTTTGTTCTATGTTACAACACGTGCAGGTGCATTTGAGTCGAATAGCAGTTTGGGTGAATAAGTTGTTTTAACAAAAGAAACGTAAGAAACAGTGTCCTTAGCAGATTTTTAAAGGATAGCACTTGACCTTGAATAGGATCTTCTTCGGACTATTCATAATGACATGACAAAATAGCCACCAAGGGAATCTTTGGTTGAATAATGGGCTTCGAGAAAGGGAAAGCTTTACACCACGCGCAGCTGTGTGGTCATTCAGTCTTCGGGGTGAGGCCGATTAGGGCAGTTCGTGGCTGGCAGGCCATTAAAAAAACCGGCGTGGAGCCGGTTAGGGCGGTCCACTTCTTCTGTCTTGGTCAAAGGAGACCAGTAGTGATGAGAGAAGATATTTGTCGGTTCATATGTACATGAAGGATGAATTAAGTTTTATCGAGTAATAAGCATTTCATAAACAGTAGCTCTAAACAGTGATATATTGATAATTCTTGGTCGGCAACTTCGAGTTTAATGTAATGATAAGAGAAGCAGTCATTAAACCAGTTTGAAACGGGCATTCCAGTGTCATTAAAACTATCCTTCTCATCCATACCTACGCATACCCTGTGAGAAACCTCATTGCTTTACCCTGAGCTAAACATTGTATCAAACTGTCGCCCCAACGTAGAACTCTTTGTTCGCCAATATTTGTTGCTTCAACTGAATTGCGTACAAGAATTTAAGAGAGAAAGGTTCCGCAAAATGGTATGCACTCTTAACACTCTGTTAAGTATGTGTGTACTTTTAGTGGCTAGTTCATTGTGTTTATGTGCAGAATCAATCTGAACAGCAATGTTTACAGTTCCCAATAATTTACATTTACGCGCATTTTGTAAGCGAAGTGCTCTTTTCTCGTGTTTTGCAATTCGTTCACTCAGATATTTCAGATCCTTACAACCTTACGTCGTTCTTCACCACCAAATAACAAACAGCAAAAGTCACTTTGTTTCTCCTCACTTGCAGTTATTAAACCAACTGTTACACGAAGTCTTGTTGCGTAAATGTAAAATTATTCGGTTGATGTGCACGTAGTCGTTTGACTGCAAATTTGTATTCTACCTTTAATGAATTAAAGAGACTTTTCAATAAATAATTCACAATATTTTAAATCTGTACTATTTTGTCCACAAGACAATTAAGATTCCACCAATAATCATACTAATGCTAAAACTTGATGTAACGGGCCGCAACTAGCAGGCCCCAAGCGTTGCTCTGAGAAATTTAGTAAGAGGAGAGCGGAGTGGAGGGGAAAGTATAGACAACATAGCAAGTTTCGGTAACCATTATGAATTATGGTGTAATCAGTTTTTGTTTGTAGTGATTATTACAATTGAATTAAATATAAAATTACTTTTTATTCAAATTAAAAGACGTTGCCTGATATCGGTGGGGCCTGGTCCCTCTGGCCTTTAATGCAGTCCGCCCCTGCTCATGTGTGACTCGCATTAGGGAGCTCACGGTTCGATCTCCGTCGACTGCTTTTTCGTGGTTTCCCATTATCACTTAGGCGATTGTTGGAATGTTCACATTGTAGTATCCCTCATTTCCCCTCATTTCATTTCCTATATCATTTCTCAAGATTTCTTTCAGGTCCTTAGTATATGACAATACCGGATAGATGGCACGGATTCTTAATCACATTCTGTGCTCTCTTCTCAAGTGGGCTGGGTACTTGTCAACACCAGACCCAGATTATTGGTGATTGCGCAGCGAGACCTGGTGTGAACTCGTAACACTTTTCAAGACTTCCGCGCGCTTATGTGCCCTGTCTGCCTGCGACCCTATTGACCTCCTGTGGTTCCCTCGCGTCATTCCTTCCTCTCGGGGTGTACTAGCCACAATAGACTTGTGTAGAAGTCGCAGTGTGTGAGATGTCCCTTTTTGTTGTCTATCCTTTTACGCAGTTAGTTCATCATTCAGTGTCGGTTAATATAAACTTAAATAAAAAATACGATGTCTATTAAAGCAGTGTTAAAACTGGGGGATTGCAGGAAATTTACTCCGGTCTTTTGGAAAATTATCGCTGCGTAAGTTGGTTGTTAATATTCATTAAAGTGTTAATTCCAGCCATTTTACTATCGCTTCACGTTTAGTCACAGGTATTTTACAAAATTAAACTGACAACATAACTAAGGTGTTCATTGCAGTAAAGTGCAACTAATCCTTTTTACGTATTTAATCCACGCGGAGAAGATATTCTGATGTCTTTGATTGGCAGTGGTTAGTTACCTGTTAATACTTAAACAGTTATTTGTTTAATTTAATATGCTGACCCATTATAATCTTTGTGGAAACGTAGAGTCAGACTAAAAAATTCAATGCCATGGCCGTGATTTGAACCACGGATCTTCTGGTTTCCGTCCAGTCGCTCTACCATTGAGCTACTATGGCCAAGGTGCCGATATGCCATTAAATTCTCCAACTGACTCGTATTTTCCCGGTAAATCACTTAGGAGTTCTCATAAACACATGAGACAACTACCTTAAAGGAGACTTACAACATGTAAGTACTTTAATTAATTTCCATTAATTGACCTAATAGTGGTTAACTATAAAGCCCGGGCCTTAAAGTACTTACATGTTGTAAGTCGCCATTAAGGTAGTTGTCTCATGTGTTTATGAGAACTCCTAAGTGGTTTACCGGGAAAATACGAGTCAGTTGGAGAATTTAATGGCATATTG
Source organism: Mantis religiosa (assembly GCA_030765055.1). Taxonomy (NCBI): domain Eukaryota; kingdom Metazoa; phylum Arthropoda; class Insecta; order Mantodea; family Mantidae; genus Mantis; species Mantis religiosa. The sequence continues at coordinate 91,054,825 of CM060954.1, read as the reverse complement.
GCACCTTGGCCATAGTAGCTCAATGGTAGAGCGACTGGACGGAAACCAGAAGATCCGTGGTTCAAATGCCGGCTGTGACATTGAATTTTTCAGTCTGACTCTACGTTTCCACAATTTAGCTTACACACGGCCAGTGTGAAAGAACAATTAATTTCCATTATAATCTTTATTTAATCCACAGATCTGTGATCTATTTGTTATCCGCCTGACTGATAAATCTCTAAAAGTGACCATGGTATGAAGGTAATTTGTCATTTTATTGCCCTTTGCTTACTGAGTGGGGATTTTTTGTATTCCCTTTGTCATTTGGGCGAATGGAGGGTGCTAAACTTTATATTACGGCTTTCCCTTCTTTCATTGCCTCTTCCCATGCCCTCTTCCCACCAATTTCAGGATTGAAGGACCGAGCGACGGTGTGCGGTGCGTTGCGTTTGGACGGGTGCCTCGCCTGTATATGAGACTCCCTCTCTGGAACGACTACTGAAGTGAGGAGTTCCTGGGCAGCATGTGGACGGCCTCGGGAGGCGATTTATTTGAAATCGTTTCGGGCCCTCGTTCATGCTTAGCCATTGGCCTTATGGATATGCTAGGCCTTCGGGTCTCTCAGCTCATCTCTTCCAGAGGCAAGGGTACAAGCACAAAGACCCTATGTTCGATTACCTGTCCTTGTTTATTAACAGTTTACATAATAATTTTAAACGACAACAATTTCACTATTTAACTGAGAAATTAAACTAAATTTGTGCGTCCTTTACTTGCATTCTTGAGAAATAGATTCGATCCCTAATTAATATTTTGGAAAAGGCAAATTTGGATAGAGAGTTATCATTACACTGATAAATTTATCCCAAACTATGGATGAAACAGGTCAGTGTTCCCCTTTTACGTTGATGATACGCACAGTTAGGTTGCTATTGCCAGTTAGGCTGTAAAGTCCTCTATATTTTATATGCATCTTATATAATCCAAGAATTCAACAGAGTTAATGCTACAACTTTGCAAAACCGGCTTCGAAAATAACCTTCTTACCTTCTTCCGATTCAAGTGAAATATATGTAACACATATGTTTTAAATTAATTTCTGATTTTATTTATTTTTTCTGGTTATATGTTAACCCACTTATAAATTAATTTCAAATTTCTATTAACAAATTTTAGTAAATTACAAAAACTAAGGATTTGAGTAAATTTGTAATTATACTTTTTTTACAACTTTATATTCATAACTTCTTTTAGACATTTTAGAACATCAAAATCTGAGCATAACTCGGTCATAACTCAAACCTATACGTTTAACATTAGCAATATCTCCACTGTTTATCAGGGATTAAAAAAAGTGAAAGCGGTTTATTGTTCTCAGAATGAACAATGCACCCACAATTAACCTCCTTAAATTTTATGATCCTAACCTAAATAAGACAGCTAATTACATACTCAGGTCTTCCAGTTCTGGAAATAGATGAATATTGGTCAACTGTGGGGCGGAACATTACCGTCTAAACCTTCTATTCCATTCGTGGTTTTACACCAGATGCTCATTTGTCTCCTAATGCTCTCTTGAAGGGACAAGCAATAACTGTGATAACAGCCATTGTAGTGGCACTTACTATAGCTTTGGTTTCCTTTCTGCGCTTAAATGTGCAGTGAGTGTCACAAAAAGATTTAAACCAACGAATACCTAGGATGGTTACAGAAGTTTAACACGGGAAAGTAGCTTCTCTTGGATCCCTTGCCCCTGTTCATTACAAAGATAAACTTTGTGATACTGATTTTAAAACTTTAAAAAAGGAAACACAACATATCAAAATGTCTTTATATTTAAAAATAGTTTATTAATATTTAGGTATTTAATAGAATAATTCCATGATATACTTAGTGATGTTCTTCTTGATCTTATTTTCATCTATTACGAAATTGTACGTAGATCCAAAATGCTGCTGAGATACAAGAAAGTATATTTCAAGTAAAAGTCATAGGTCTGGCATATGCAAAATGGGAATGCAAATAGCTCACAGCAGCGTGCTGTTTAAATACATCCATGTACTTAAGCTTTTATTTAACTTCTAAATGCAATATTCAGATATAGTTTTAATCAAACTGGCATTTTTAGGGGAATCTCATGATCTGGCTAAGCCTTACAGCATTATTTTATTTGAAAACAAACAACTGTAACCTTACTGTTTTTGGAATATTCCATCAATTTTGCTTTAATACCAATACATGTTTGCTTACTGTTGTTCTCAAATTAGACTTTGATTGCACGGAGGTTTATATCAATTTTTCTCAGCCTATAAAAACGTAGTCAAAAACAAAATCATGGCAATGCTTTTCCAGTTTTAATTTTGTCAGAAATGGTTAAAGAAATTTCCATTATTAAATTTTGGGCTGTCGAAAAATAATTTCAGAATATGCTATAAATACAATTAGACAAGACAGAAAAACAAAAAGGTATCGGTCTGGTTATGTTGGTCAGGCTGCTGACCAGCTACCACCCCCGGACGCGATCCCACTACTGCTGGACACGGAGACTTTTGGCTGCTGGGTTTCCTCCCTGGCCCGGTTCATCTCTCCTTAGCCAACCTGGACACTCAGAGCTCCCTCAGGACATCCATGTTGATGCCCAACTTAGTGCGGACGTCCAGTCGACCTGTGATTACTGAAGACCAGGACTCCTGACCTCAAACCATCCTCGATACCCGGCCTCCAGACACTGGATTACAGGAGTACGCCACCGCTCCCGGCCGGCGGAGCTACTCATTTACTCGACACTAAAGTGCGCTGGTTCAATACCTGATACCACATAGCATATTTTTTATGTTAAAAATAACCTTATATTTGAAAAAAGTGCAAACAGGTATTCGTGTTGTCAATTACTGGTACTCACCTAAACTGTTATATTTGTTTGACATTTTGTTAATCAGTTTTTTAAATGTTCTTCGGTAATAGGAGAGATAAAAAGTAAGTTTTTTTATAGAGGTACTTATATGACAATGAATTAAACCGATATATTATCAGATTTTGAATTTTTTAAATGTCATGTATTTTGTTCAGATTTTCACTGTGTAACTATAGTTCAGTGACCTTTCCGGTTTTGAGTTGTTTAAATTTCGTGTATTTTGTTCAGATTTCCACTGTGTAACTATAGTTCAGTGAGGTTTCCGATATCCTGTTTCTCTCTTATGTTAACTTAATGTGGTTTTGGGTTCAAGACATTGTTTGAATATTTCTTGTAACTAAAAATTACATAGATATGTTTTAAAATGTTAACTTAATAGCTATTTTGCTATATCAACCGAATATTGTGCATCCTGTAGTGATATTGTTGGAAACAGTGATTGGCTTGAGGCATGGAAATAATAATAATAATAATAATAATAATAATAATAATAATAATAATAATAATAATAATAATAATAATAATAATAATAATAATAATAATAATAATAATAATAATAATAATAATAATAATAATAATAATAATAATAATAATAATAATAATAATAATAATAATAATAATAATAATAATAATAATAATAATAATAATAATAATAATAATAATAATAATAATAATAATAATAATAATAATAATAATAATAATAATAATAATAATAATAATAATAATAATAATAATAATAATAATAATAATAATAATAATAATAATAATAATAATAATAATAATAATAATAATAATAATAATAATAATAATAATAATAATAATAATAATAATAATAATAATAATAATAATAATAATAATAATAATAGATGATGTAAACCCTTAAATATTCTTCCTCACAAATTATTGAAAACATATACCTATTGTTCATCCATTGTGAAAATTTCCAAACAATTGAGAACCAACTGCGGCAATCTAACTTCAGCATTTAGTGATACTGAACCGTGATTGGTTCAAACTGACGAGGGCGGGCTGTAAATCGATGAGTCAGTATAATATTCTTGGCCCAAAATAAGAGTCGTAAATATTTATTTTCACTTTACTGTAATATAGTTATTAGAGACAAAAAAATGTTGGGTATTCTTAAGAATCGATCGAGTTGTTAACCCTGCCGGCCGGGAGCGGTGGCGTGCTCCTTGTCCAGGAATACCTGGAATATTTAAAATGGAACACACACACACACACACACACACACACACACACACACACACACACACACACACAAACACGAGCAACTGCAACGACAAGTGGTGCATCCTTTTGTTAGTTTAACATCCAATTTCGATACATTACATTGCCTGTTTACTCGTGTGTATCGCTTCGCAGGCTACCGCAGCTCAGCTTTTCAGTTCTGTTATGATTGGCTGTCGTTTTATATTTTCGTGTGTCATGAGTTTATGCTTTTTTCAGTCTTATGTTAATGTTTCATTTGTATTCTGAATGGCACCTAATGTTAACGAGTATGTAGATTTTCCTTATATGCACAGTTCAATGTCCAATATTCTCGAACATCAACATTTCTTAAAGATAACCCAATTTTATTGGGGAGTCGGTATCTACTGTCTGTCTTTCGACCAAAAATTGGTAATTTCCTTCCATTCCGACCATTGTTACTTTAATTTCAGTTTAATGATTCATTTTCATATCCATGAATTGTAAAGATGGAACAAGCGGACCGCAGGAGATTTTAAAATTTTACCTCTAATTTACTTAGTGCTAACACAAACGGAATTAGTTAGAGGTCGTTACTTACCTGTACACTTACAATACAGCCACGAAACATACTACCCTAAGTATGGCTGATTATCATTAATGTTGACAAATGCCAAATATAAAGCTATTTAATATTGGGAGATCAACATCAATTTTGGAGAATATTGTAGTATTCATAAGAAAATTAAATCTCTTTGGTGTTAGGAATATTCTGGCTACCAGCTGCTATCAAACACTGTAATTTTAGCCGTGTCAGTTAATTTTAGAAGTTCGACTAGTATAGTATTTTTTTTTTTTTTTTTTTTTTTTTTTTTTTTTTGTAATTTACGTCCTCCAACGTTAAGTCATATCGGACGATGAATGAAATGGGTGACGTGATGCTCAAATGAGTCCGGGGTCCATAGAGCTTAGAGTTACCCGACATTCGTCTATCAGGATAAGGGAAACCCCGGAGCAAACCTTATCCAGGTAACTCACCTTAACCGATATTCTAACTCGGGACCTCTTGAACGCAAGGCGGACACGCTACCATCTACGCTACCGAGGTGGGCAGTATAGTAATGACAGTTCATATTTAAATAATGTGCGTTTGGAACTACGTAGTGCGATTAGACTGTACTAGAAATATTCACCTTAATTTACATGACTATAAATGGCCCAGCTATCGCGTGGGTCTTAAATTTCACATATTCACTCACTCTTAATTGTAATTAATGTTGGTTTATTTTTACTCAGAGGTTTAGTTTTCCTAAAATAGATAATTCAAAGAAAAGTATTATACTTTTGAAGCAATCTAAAAGTAGTAAATAAATCAAAATTTAGGAACGTTTTGTGAAATAAAACTACAAAATTCAAAATGCTGTAAATATTTAAATGATAGACAAAGAATCGAATATGTTCAGGATATGAGGTTATGACTGCATTGTCGATAACTTGGACTGAAGTACTCGTCCATAACAATTGGTAATCACAAAGGTTGGAGTGGTTAGATAAAACATAAATTATTCCTCGAACTTACTCTGCTTTAACTTGTGTTATTTAGACTTTAACAAACTGCTTATTTATCTTTATTTATTACTTATTGCTTCTTCATTCGAAGCTGAGAAAATGAGTATATTGGTTAACGTATGTCATGAATTACTTCCAGTTTTATTATACTTTTTAAATCTAAAGATTGCTTAGAACAGCGACATTGGAAATGAGACAGCTAATACTATTTTTGGATGTGGAGCCTGTGTTGTAACGGAGAGTTTTTTTTTTTTTTTTTTAATTTTACGTCCTCCAACGTTAACTCATATCGGACGATGAATGGAATGGGTGAAATGATGCTCAAATGAGTCCGGGGTCCATAGAGCTTAGAGTTACCCGACATTCGTCTTTTAGGATAAGGGAAAACCCCGGAAAAAACCTTATCCAGGTAACTCACCCTGACCAAGATTCGAACTCGTGACTTCTTGAACTTGAGGCAGACTCGCTACCACCACGCTACCGAGGCGGGCTATAACGGAGAGTGATAGGCCTGCTGATATTTGATGCAGTGATAAAATGTATTATTAAACGACAATTTCTGAGTGAAGAGAATACTGAAATGTGCATTGGAATAGAAGTATGCATTAATTTCTAGCTAAGCATAGATACAAACACGTGAGATGAGGTTTTGTTTTTATATTTTTGTTATTTATTGAATAGCTGCATCTCAAAAATAAACGAAATTGTATTAAATGTCTTGGTGTTTAATACTTCAATATGGACTGTTATATTTACTCCTGTTGTTGCTCTTCTTTTTGTAATATTCAACACAAGTACGGTTGTTAAGAGCATAAAATATCTGTAACTAACATATGATTCTATTATTTATAAATAGTTTTTAGATCCGTTACAATGAGCGGAAATAATAATCTACTAGACTATGAAGTTATGGCGATATATGATATTGACAATTCTCTGACAGTTGGGGTCCATGAAACTTAACGTTATTCGAACTTCATGCTTCAGTCACATAGTTTTGGTGCAGTTATTGTGGTACCTATGCGTAATTAATCTTTTAAAAATCTTCTCAAATGTATATTTATGAAGGGCACAAACATTTGAATTAATTCTAGACTAGCGCAAAATTCGTAGCTTACAAAATCTTAAATGAATGTTTTATGACGTCGGCGAGCAAATTCTCTCTTGTTCCCGACTCGCAGTTACGAACCCAGGAATGGGAAAGATAAGTTCTTATTAGCGAACCGAACGATGTGGAGCTGCGATAGCGTGCCTTGGGTTCGATCCCTGCAACCGGGTGCTATGATCCATTGATTTTCTGTTTTTTCCAGGGCGGTTGCCGAATGCCGGAGTGTTTCTTCTGCCACAGATTTCCAGTACCCATTATATCCTTATTGTGGTCTGTTTCAGGGCTCCATGGACCAGCCACGGTGTTGGTCCGGTTGTGTCTGGGCGATTCATATAGAATTTGTAGAGTTTACTTCCATGGGGTGACTGGGCACTGCCTGGTAAGTACCCGTCTCTGAGTGGTCCACACTAGGTGTACCATTCGTTCTTAACTTTACCTCTTACAGACAGCGGATATACTGTGTGATCATTAAAAGTAACAAAACCTGCCCTTCACTTGTCTCAGAGCTCCATGACAATGGGTCCCACATGACTCTAAAACGTCGGCTGAAGCTGTATACTTTAAAGAAATGATGAACAGACTCACCAGATGAGCCAGTTTGTAACTTAATGTATAACGATGCCTGATTCAAACAGTAGAGGAGCGAGATTAATGAGTTGGTGTTTTTTATTAACTGTTCAGTAGTCTTAGAAATCACATGTTTCGTCAGTTTTAACGAGCGTATTGATCCTTGATAAATAATTTAGGCTTATTTATTTTTGCTGTTTAATGAACGATATATTTCAGTATTAACCAATCCAATTCATAACCAGTAAGAGTTAGTCTGACAGCAGTTTGCAATTATTTATTAAATACTATCATTTAAAATACCTGACAGTTCATCTATTAATGCTCTTTATCAGGTCTTTGACTAAGTAAATACCATGCTTGGCTTCATTACGTTTGAACAATTTCGCGCTCCGCGCTGGTGAAGTATTTACTGATTATACTACATCTGTATTTATTAGTCTATTAACCCTACACATTCGTGCTTCACTACTAATAAACCTAAACCTACATTAATTGTACTTCTGCTGAGAGTGCTTCTCGTCGAAATGTGCTTACTGTTAGCTTTAGTTAACAAATATACCACTAATAATACTGATTTACTTACTGATTTACTAAATAAAGAATAATACCACTAATACCAACAATTACTTTGGATGTAAAAAAGAGGTAAAAAAAAGGTATCGGTCCATGTTGATGCCCAGCTTAGTGCGGACGTCCAGTCGACGTGGGATTACTGAACACCAGGATTCCTGACCTCAAACCATCCTCGATACCCGGCCTCCAGACACTGGATTACAGGAGTACGCAACCGCTCCCGGCCGGCAGAGTTAACCACTCAATAGAACCTTAAGTGCGGCGGTTCAAAACATGGGACCACATAATTTTTTATGTTACTAATTTTTTTTATATTTCAATAAGAACGAATAAATAATAATGTATTTTTGTTTTGGGCCAAGCATTTATTACTGAACTATCAATTTACAGCCCGTGTCAATCTGAACCAGTCACGTTACAGTTTCACTAACATATTGCTCAAGTTAGACTGAAGTTAGCTGTTGATTCTCAGTTGTTTTGAAATGTTCATAGTAGATGCATATTTTAATTTAATTCATTTTAAGCTAATAAACGAAGAAAATGTTCCCTCGTTATGTCATTGGTACGCAATAAACTTACTGTTGTTATTTTCTTTTTATTATTATTGTTTATTATAGGACACCGCTCCCGGCAAACGGACACGAGCTTCATTCAATTTCTAACGTGCTACGTTCAATACCTATATAACACTTTTATGTTGCATGTAAGTTTATATATGAACATAGCAAAAATAAGTATTAATTACCAATTCTTTTTTTGCCATTCAGTATTCACCAGTACAATCCAGAGGCCATGTTTTTATGATCACAATAGATCACAATAGATCATTAATCGCATTAATGAGAAGGATAATTTGTTGGATAATCTGTTGCAATAATTTCTGGGTAATTTAACTGAGTTTAAAAACTGCTCATAAATAATCGCATAATGACAAACAAGAGCTTGAAAGTTTATTTAATTACTTAAGAAAAAGTATTAACAAAAGGAGAATTTTGAACAATAATCACAAAACGAGTTACTTTTCTGGTGGGAGAGTACTTTTCTATAATCATTGAAGTGGCTTACCTGATTCCAAATTACATTTTATTTTATTTTTATACGTAGGTATTATACAGCATTAGTTCTTGTACTGTGTATATATTAATTCACAAATCAAATGGCGAAATTCTTACTTTCCCGCTATGAACTTTAAGTAGGGAAAGTATTGAATTTTGCACAAAAATTCGATATTAATGTTTCAGTGAAAATAAGGTCCGCTGAATTCAAAAAAAAAAAAAAAAAAAAAAGAATATACTTTTAGAAAAGGGGTTGTGTATGTGTGTGCTTATCTGTGTGTGTTTCTGAGCTTAGAACATCGTAACTCAAAAAGGAGAGCTCGACTCAACACCAAATTTATTCTTTAAATTGAACTTCTTCCAAAAATATCATATAGAGAGTTTCATTAAAATATCCCTACTCCAGACTATTCTTAGAGAGAACGTTTTATGAAAATTTTTATTTTATGAAAAAATACTAAACATTTTTGCTAAAATACCTTAGTTTTAAGATAGTTTTATAGGTATTGAATATGTATCTTGAATTTTCTAGGAATATCTTTAAAGTGGTCTTCATTCTTGGTGACTTTTGCAAAACTTAGAAACCGTAAGAGGTAGGCAAAATCTTACTAGACAAAAACATATCTCGTTAAGTCATATAATTCATTCCGTACATAATCGATTAGTCTGATTGCTTAACAGACATTCTAGGTAATACTAAATCTAGATAAGTAAATATGTTTGCTAAATTTACTTGTGAAATTCTATTAATAATACTTAACTTGTCAATTAGTAGTTTGCTGACTTAAACGTAACTTGTTTTTGATATTGTAAATCTATTTCTATTAGACTGTTTAAGAATCTTCTTGAAAATAAATCTATATAAAGTGTTCCGTTTGCTGTGAATACTTCTTATCGATGTATGTGTAAAGTTGGCTTCGGTAATTAAAAATATAGATATGCTTGTTAACCGTTTAAATAACTATGTGAAATACAGAAAAGGAAAAAATAAATAAAATAAATAATAAAAAATAAATAAAAACAAAGAAAAAAGGTATCGGTCTGGTTATGTCGTTCAGGCTGATGCCCAGCTCCCACTCCCGGACGCGATCCCACTACTGCTGAACACGGAGACTTTTGGCTGCTAGGTTTCCCCCTGGCCCGGTTCATCTCTCCTTAGTCAACCTGGACACCCAGAGCTCCCCCCAGGACATCCATGTAGATGCCCAGCTTAGTGCGGACGTCCAGTCGACGTGGGATTACTGAACACCAGGACTCCTGTCCTCAAACCATCCTCAATACCCGGCCTCCAGACACTGGATTACAGGAGTACGCCACCGCTCCCGGCCGGCAGAATCAACAATTCATTCGACACTTGAGGGCGAAGGTTCAATGCCAGGTTCAATACCTGGTTCCCCATAATATTTTTATGTTAAAGGTTACTTTATTTTTCAGTGATGCGTAAACGAATATTCACGGTTTTTACCTTATAGACCATAGTATTATCAAATAAAGCTCGTGTGATGGATATTATTCAGATATTACTCTATCCCGTAATACTCAGACAGATGTCAACAATTTTGAGTTCATCGAGGTATTTATTATCATAATATGTTACAGCTAATTCAGAAATATATCCTTATATTATATTTTCCTACACAATTACATTGTCTTTAGTAATACTTATTCCTTTATTATTTTTTTCATTAATTCTGTGGACGACATATTATAATATTAGTCGAAAAGTATGAATTACTGGCACTGACTTAAACTATGACGTCTGTTTGACATTTAGTTAATCAGATTTTTAATGTTTTTCTCGTATTTCAAGAATTAAGGCCAAATTGTTTTCTAAAAGTACTTATATGACAACGAATTAAACCGTTACACTATTGGAATTTGATTTTTTTTTTTAATTTTGAGTCATTTGTCTAGATATTTTTTGTGTAACTATAGTTCAATGAGGTTTCCAATATGCTGTTTCTCTCTTAGTTTGATTTAAAGAGGCGTTGACTTTAAGATATTGATTATGCATTACTTGAACTTAAAAGTTTCCGTAGATCCGTTTTAAAATGTTACAAGGAATAGAAGAGAAAACCTCATTAAATCAACTTTGAAGTGAAACACATTATCGGAAAGTCCACTGAACTATACGAGTAAGTTCATACACAGTGGAAATTCGGAGAAAATATTCAAAACTTGAAACCTCAAATTCTGATAGAGTGGTTTAATACGTTGTCATGTAGGCAATTCGATGGAACATGTTATTTCTCTATATACCCCCAAAAATAGTTTTAAAAACTGTTTACATGAATGTCAAAAAATTCACAGTTTATATGAGTGCCAGTAGATCACACTTTCTTCTCACATTAAGATATGTTGTTCAAAAATTGATGGAATAGGTACAAAATAACAGAGCAAGCGTTAATAAAGACATTTTCTTGTTTAAGGAAATACAATTATAAGGATATACTTCTGATTAAGTTGTGACTTATTATGATAAAAAATAACAGAATGAGTTCGAAATGTTATTTGCCTGCGCATTACGTAATCGAATAATATCGTAATAATATCTATCAGTCGAACTTTACTAGATAACACTATGGTCGATAAGCAAGAAAGCATAAATATTTGTTTGCCTTTACTGAAACATAAAAATATTATGCGGTATCGGGTATTGAACCGCCGCGCTTAAGAATCCAACGAATGGTTAACTTTGCCGGCCGGGAGCGGTGGCGTGCTCCTGTAATCCAGTGTCTGGAGGCCGGGTATCGAGGATGGTTTGAGGTCAGGAGTCCTGGTGTTCAGTAATCCCACGTCGACTGGACGTCCGCACTAAGTTGGGCATCAACATGGATGTCCTGTGGGAGCTCAGAGTATCCAGGTTAGCTAAGGAGAGATGAACCGGGCCAGGGGGGAAACCCAGCAGCCGAAAGTTTCCGTGTCCAACTGTACTGGGATCGCGTCCGGGAGTGGGAGCTGACCAACAGCCTGACCAACATAACCAGACCGATACCTTTTTGGTGTTTATTTCTTATTTTGGGAATTTTCAGTATGGTACTTAAACTTCTTTTAGTTACTGAAGCTAACTTTACACACAGATTAAGAAGTATTCTAGCAAACAACAATTTATAAAGATTTATTACCGATATGATTCATAAGCAGTTTGATCGATACAGATTTATACTGTAGAAAACAAGTTACGTGTGAGAGGTTTAACTAGTAGATTTAGCAAGCAAATTAATTGTTACAAATTACTTTTCTGGTGGGAGAGTACTTAAGTATATTCAAGAACTGGCTTATTTGATTTCATAACACATTGTATTTATTTTTGTATATAGATATTATAGTGCTAAATACTGTACTTTTTTCATATTTAGTTCATAGATGAGATGCCATTAATTTTAGTTTCTCTGCTAGGTACATAGAGTAAGTTGGGGAAGTATTGTAGAATTTCGATATTGAGATTTCTGTGGAAATATAGGTTTATAAGTCCCGCGAATCTAAAGATGTATTTTTTGTGTATGTGTGAGTGTGTGTGCGTGTGTATGTGGGTGCGTGTGCCGTGAACAATATAACTAAAAATGAAAATACAATTTAACACCAAATAGTATTTAAATTGGGCTTTTTCTAATGTTGTCATATAAAGATTTTCAAGAAATCCCCGCCCCCCAGACTGCTCTTATATAGCAGATTTTATGTACATTTTTATTTTCTCAAAAGTGGCTCTAGTAATTTTATTTAAGTACTTCCGTTTAAGATATTTTATAACAAATAAAATACATGTCTTGAATTTCTGGAAATATCTTAAGGATCTCCTTCATTTTGGGTGACTTTGTATAATTTGGAAACTGTAAGAGGTAGGCATCAACTTATTACATGAAAATTCACATCTTGCTAAAACATGGGATTTGTGATGGGTTGAACCATTTCGGAGATACTCGTTGATATTTGCTTAAATTTTGCAATAGTTATAATTTTTTAATTTTGTATAGAGAACGGTATTTCAAAGGCATTGCTTAGCGACTAGCTTTAAAATATTTAAACATCTCTTAAAGCCAACATTATTCCCATATTCCCTAGAACTTGTAAGAAAATTACCTAGCAATAAAAGATTTTCTGCAAATGTTTATCTGCATTAAACATGAAGTAAACAGGGAAAAGGTGTTTCTAAGAGTAGTTTGTATAAGAGTGTTTATTTTTTTATTTATATGCTTATTAACTGCTATAGTTGTCAGGGTTCCACTTAAGCTATTCGTGAAAGACTGTGAAACAGGAATTTTTGGTCCTTGGATCAGTTATTGATTTAATTATGTAATATGTTTGATAACTGACATTTGATAACTGTAACTGACTATGTTGTGAAAGTGAAATTGTATATTTTGATGTAACTTTAACCTGGGCAGATATACATGAGAAACCTTGCACTTCCGGGCGACAGTCTAGAAAGGGCGGATGATAGCCAATAGAATGGAATGCTAGCTATTTTGCTGTACCGTTACACAGGTCAATATTCTTTTAGTTCTTCTCCTTGTGTCGCCGTGCTGTGTATATAAGAGGGTGGAAACCCCCATTCAGCCTCATTGCCTCATTGCAGTCAAGTATATTCTATGCATTCGTCTGGTGTGTCTGACAACTCATTCTTTTAAGACGTGCCGCGTCCAGTATTGTAAAATGTATTGTAAAATGTCCGCCGATAAAGTGCAGTTATTTGAAGGTGACCGGGCTCCACAAGTGTAAAGACAAATTAAAGCAGTTCAGAGATTGTCGGATGTTTGTGTTGCCTCAATCTTAACACCCTGAAAACCCAAAAAGAGCCCATACAGGAGACAGCAGCCAGAGGCAAGGGTGAAGCAGGCAGCGGACGACGACGTGGAGACCGAAGGAGTCCCGACGTCGAACCCAGGTACGTGGAGCCGCGAGGTGAGAAAAAGTACCACCGCAACTGTTTAATTTGATCAGACGTTTCTCTATGAGGCTTAAGTTCCTTTTAAGTGCCGAGACTACCGGCTTTACTTCCCTTCCGAAGCAAGTCATGCTACAGAGCTTTAGGCCCAAAAAATACATTCCCTACGCAGTGTATGGACCCGTGAACCTGAGCACCAGAGGGCAATACTGTGTTACCCCTAGATCACGGAGGACGACACACAAGGATAGAGAAATCATGTGAGTGTGGCACATAAAATTTTTACAGTTTGTAACAAAGAAGAAAGGAATGCATTTGAATGGGTTTTGAAAATCCCTTATCGAATGGAGGCGGAGTTATTGGAATTTAAAAGAGCTAAAATAGGATTAAAAATATATTTTTAGCTCCATGCTTGAAACTATCGACTGAGTTGATTTATGATTAACAAATGAAGTGCCAGTGACATATAAGGCATATACTGTCTCTTATGTAATTATTAGATGTAACCTAACAAGAGGTTTGTTATTCCGAAAAAATCGCGAGCAATTGAACATTGAAAATTTAACACTTATTAATTAAATTTATTTGCATTTGGGACAGGAATTCTTTATCCGCAGTTAATTTATCTCCGTCTTCATCAGCCACCCGTTCGGGCGCAATTTGGTGCGGGATTTCTATGTTTGAGATAGGATGCACGTTGACTTTTCGAAGACCCACGTCGAGAAGCCAGATATAACAGGGTTAATTCGTTGTATTTTGATGTGTGTTTTGATTTCGTTGTGTTTCTTGATGATTGTATTTGGTTAAATAAGAGTCATGAGAATCTTAGTTTCAAGCGTGGTTCGGAATAAAGTTTCGGAAAAGTCAAATTTTGTAACTATTTAATTGTATTATTTGGATTACATTTTACTTGAACTTCCTTTCCCAGTCACTTGCAGGTTACCTCCAACATATCGATAAATTCTTACTTTGTTAATTCAAACAGTTCCAACTATTACATAAATGTTCTTGATCTTGCACCACTATTCATCATACTCACCATTACAAAACATCTCTACCAAGATTATTGATTTTTCGTAACTATCGTTACTCCTATCTTAATTTTGTGATTGGCCGATTTAATTCCACGTCACAACATTACGTCTCATACAGTTTTTATTACGGCCAATCACAAAATTACATATATTTTTACTTTTTTAAATTACCAAATATATTTACATAATCATTTTTTTTATAAATTTATAAACTTTTCATATTTTTTTTAAATATAACTCGAAACTACTGTTACACAGTATTGCTACACAAGACCCTGTAAATACACATGTTTACTGTTTAATGTATTTGGAGCTATAATGAAATCCTCTTTGTAATAGTTGCATGAAATAAGTAACTAGGTAAGCTATTGTACAATCTCTAGATTTATTTTTAGCTTATACTTTTGTACTGCTCACTAACAATCATAATACAGATTTATCGAACAAAATGTGTTAGAATTCAACAAATCAATTCATATCGTATCCATAGCTTGGTCAGAGAAGCTACGTGTGGAGATATGTTTCATTGCGAATTTTAACAGTGAAAATGGCAATTGAATTTGTATTAACAACATTGAACGGAATGTTAGATTGTCAGCAGGAACTCGCTGGTTATCAGGACTATGAGCTAAGTAGTCATGAACTCTCTTCGGAATGTGCTTTTTCTACCTGCTTCGCAATTGCTTTGGAACTGACGCAGTTAATTCGTAATTATTTGTGGTTTGTAAGCTAAAGAAAGGCAGAAGTCCTCTTAAAAGATCATAGAAATTGGTGATATCGTGATTTTATTATTTTCAACACTTTCCTTGTGTTGCCGGCTCATGAGATTTTCGAAAACTTAAAAACACTCGTCAGATTACTATTAACAATACTAAATAGTAAATATATGTTAATATCAGTTAAATCCGTTTACTGAAACCACCCGAGACTTTAGTATTGATAATAGTAGTCTTTTTGCAGAGTTATTTTCGGGAAAATAAAAATGTACTTAAATTATCCTATGTAAGAGCAGTCTGAGGTGGGAGATTTTCTTGAAAATCTTCGTGTGATATCCTTAAAAGAGGCTCAATTTAAATATTATGGTATTAATTCAATTAATTCGATTTTGGTTTTAAAACAATGTTGTTCGCGGCACACAAAGGCATACACACAGACACACACACACACACACACACACACACACACACACACACACACACACACACACACACACACACACACACACACACACAGGCCCAAATGACCTTGTTGTCGACGGACGATAAAACACCACACACACACACACACACACACACACACACACACACACACACACACACACTCACGCATACATACACAAACCTTTTTCTAAAAATACATCTTTAGTTTCATGGCACTTCAAAACCTATATTTTCTCTGAAATTTCAATATCGAAATTTTGGGGCGAATACAGTACTTTTCCAATTTACTTTAAGTGCATATACAGGAGGTTAAAATAGTGGAATTTCATTTATGAACTGAACATTAAAGCAGCACAACCTAACGCTGTATAATATCCATGTCGAAAAATAAATAAACAAATAGTGTTATGGAATCAAATAAGCCACTTCTTGAATATACTTAAAGTACTTTCCCAACAGAAAAGTAACTTGTAACAATTAATGGAAATTTAATCGTTCTTCCACACTAGCCGTGTGTAGGCTAACATTTGGATAGATAGTCAGAGGGACAAATTCAATGCCATGGCCGGGATTTGAACCATGGATCTCCTGGTCTCCGTCCGGTTGCTCTTAGCTATTGGGCTACGATGGCCAACGTGCCGTCATGTATTTTTCAGTCTGACTCTATCCAAATCTTAGCCTACACACGGCTAGCGTGGAAGAACGACTAAATTTCTATCAATTAACCTAACAGTGGTATAAAGATGAACCCAAGGATTTATGTACTTCAGCATAGTAAGTCGCCACGAAAGGTGCCTGTGTTATTGTATATAAGAACCCCAAGTGGTTTATCGGGAAACATACGAGTCATTTGGAGAATTTAATGCCATGGCTGCACGATGTGCATGGTGGCTCAATGATTAAGAGGAACCGGACGGAAACCGGTAGGTCTGTGTTTCAAATCCCAGCCATGGCATTGAATTTTTCACTTTGACTTCATCCATACAAATTGTAACAATTAATTTGTTTGCTAAATCTACAAGTGATATTCTACTGAAAAAACTAAAACTATCAATTAGTATTTGCTGATTCACGCGTAACTTGTTCTTAATATTATAAATCAATATCTATTAGACGTTTTACGAACCATATCAATAATAAATCTCTGTAAATTGTAATGTTTAATAAAATACCTTCTACCAATGTGTGTAAAGTTGACTTCAGTAACTAAAAAAAGGTTAAGTATCACACTGGAAGTTCCTAAAGTAAGAAATTAATAAACAAAGAGGTATCGGTCTGGTTATGTTGGTCAGGCTGTTGAGCAGCACCCACTCCCGGACGCGATCCCACTACTGTTGGACACGGAGACTTTTGGCTGTTGAGTTTCCCCCCTGGCCCGGTTCATCTCTCCTTAGCCAACCTGGATACTCAGAGCTCCCCCAGGACATCCATGTTGATGCCCAGCTTAGTGCGGACGTCCAGTCGACGTGGTATTACTGAACACCAGGACTCCTGTCCTCAAACCATCCTCGATACCCGGCCTCCAGACACTGGATTACAGGAGTACGCCACCGCTCCCGGCCGGCAAAGTTAACCATTCATTGGAATCTTAAGCGCGGCGGTTCAATACCCGATACCCCATTATATTTTTATGTTTAAAAGAACTTTATGTTTTAATAAAGGTAAACAAATATTTATGCTTTCTAGCTTATCGACCATAGTGTTACCAAATAAAGCCCGCGTGATTGATATTATTCAGATATTACTCGATCATATAATGCCCAGGCAAATATCAACAATTTCCAACTCATCCAGTCATTTATTATCAAAATGTGTTAAATCTTCAGCTCTGCAATCGCAAGGCGAAACAATTTGTGACTGTCAGTTTTTTTTAAAGCGGCTGTTCGCTCATGAAGCCCTGCGTCATTTACATGTCGCTGGGCCGTCCTAGGTGATACAGCGAAATTCGAATATCTCGGAAACTGCTGAGACTACAACCAATGTTACTTAAATAAATCTGTTGTGCTAAAGAGATCTACGCCTGTTTGTTTTGTGAGATTTTCACTAGTTCTTCTGTTATATAATTTATGCGAAATTATATAAAATTCCCTTAGAATAAAGGACACTTAGGATTATTCATTGTTTACTCAACGTACACTTTTAAGTTATTTAATCAAAGTCTAATGAGCCAGTTTTGAGGAAGTAAGATGTTTTCGAAGGTTTTCCAATAAAAGCAGTAGGTAGTCAGGGGCTGGAGTTTGATCGAAAATCTTCGTGAGTTATCCTTACAAAATAATTTAAATGACAAATTGAGTACGTATTGGGACTATTATAAGATGTGTGTACCACATAGCTTTCTGTAGATTTTTGTGGTTTACCCAGCTTGGTTCGTAAATGTTGCGGTGGTTTACCTTCTATCAACAACTTTATCCACAATTTCCTTTATCATCGTCTACGTATTTCAGGGTTGAAGTTCCAGGCGACAGTGTTCGTCGGGTACGTTCAATTCGGAAACGTTAGGGAGCCACACCTATTTTCATACATCTCCCGGATCTGGCCGCCGTTATGATCTCTCTCTCCCTCCCTTCCTCCCGCCCTCCCAGGAGTCGTGTTAAGGCACAAAGATACTCATCGACCAAATTGTAGAGCTCTGCTCCGGTTCTGGGGCCTTCATTGACATGTATCTTAAGATTTAGATATGCAGTTGAGAAAATAAAAGAAAAAAACGGTGCGCCAGAAGTGATTCAGTCATACGTGCCTTCTGTCTCTGTTCACACAGCACATAATGACATATATTGACGGGGTTGGTACATAAACCAATTCTCTTAGCCGCGTCTACACTTGCTAATGTTCGGCAACGATGAATAAGAATTTGAAGGAGAAAAACCTACACCATTATTATTATTATTATTATTATTATTATTATTATTATTATTATTATTATTATTATTATTATTATTATTATTATTATTATTATTATTATTATTATTATTATTATTATTATTATTATTATTATTATTATTATTATTATTATTATTATTATTATTTATATTATTATTATTATTATTATTATTATTATTATTATTATTATTATTATTATTATTATTATTATTATTATTATTATTATTGTTATTATTATTAATTATTATTATTATTATTAATATTATTATTATTTCCTGGTTAAATTATACTTCTATTGCAGAAGATCGCTACAAGATAAATATCTATTGATATGGCGAAATAACCTGTGAAGTTGCAATTTTAAAGCAGATCTACGCGTTAATTTTTAGACGGCAGCAACATCCAGAACTGAGCATTTCATTAAATTAAGAGAGAAATACAAAAGGGGAAACGTCTATAAACTGTAAGTACACGAGTAACCTCAAATCAAAACTAATAACATTCAAATTCCGATAATGTATCGGTTTAATTCATTTGAATGTAAGAACTTCTTTGGTACAATTTGCATCTTATTTCTCCAAAGACCGGAAAAAACATTAAATAACTAAGCAAGTGAATCTCAAAGAAAGTCGCAGTTTAAGTGAGTATTAGGATTAATGTTAGAAAATGTTGCCATAGAACTGATGAGAAAATGTTATAAATGTACAATTCTTACTAAAGACAAATAAAACACAATTAAAGGATATACTTTTGCTATATATGTGACATAGTATGATAATAAAGATTTCGATGAGTCCGAAATTGTTAATAGTTGCATTAAGCAATCGAGTAATATCTGAATAATCTGGAGTTTATTTGATGACACGCACTAATAAAGTAAAGGAAAAAAAACAAAAAGACATAAATATCTTTAAAATATTTTTAAAGCACTTGTCAAATCATTATTAAAACACATTAGTTCCACTTACATTTAAAAGTAGGACATGTTTCAAGGACCACGCGTCCCCATCATCAGCTGATGTTTGACTAGTTCTTCAGGTGACCGCCTCCCTCTCTTAGTCAAACATCAGCTGATGATGGGGACGCGTGGTCCTTGAAACATGTCCTTATTTTAAATGTAAGTGGAGCTAAAGTGCTTTTATAGTTTGACGAGTGCTTTAAAAATGTTTTATTGATAAAGCTGCACTGTTTATAATTACTTCTATTTTATAATTTCAACATAAATATCTGCTTATCTTTACTGAAATATAAAGTTACTTTTAACATAAAAAATATGCGTCATCGGGTATTGAACCACCGCGTTTAAGAGCCGCATGAATGGTTAACTCCGCCGGACGGGAGCGGTAGCGTGCTCCTGTAATCCAGTGTCTGGATGCCGGGAATCGAGGATGGTTTGAGGTCAGGAGTCTTGGTGTTCAGTAATCCCACGTTGACTACAAGTCCGCACTAAGCTGGGCATCAACATGGATGTCCTGAGGGAGCTCTGAGTGATGAATCGGGCCAGGGGGAAAACCCAGCAGCCAAAAGTCACCGTGTCCAGCTGTAATGGGATCGCGTCCAGGAGTGGGAGCTGGCCAACAGCCTGACCAATATAACCAGACCAATATCTTTTTTCTTTACTTGTATTTATTTCTTATGTTTGAAATTTGCAGTGTGATCCTTATTTAAACTTATTTTAGTTACGGAAGCCAACTTTACACACAGGTTGGTAAAAGGTATTCTAGCAAACAGAACATAGCTTTATTATCTATTTGGTTCGTAGAAAGTCTAATCGGCATAAATTTATATAGGTAATACAGAAAAAAAGCCACGTGTGAGTGAAACTGCTAATTGATAGTTTAGTATTATCAGTAGAATATCACTAGTAGACTTAGCAAGCAAATTAATTGTTACAGTTTACTTTTCTAGTGGGAGAGTACTTACGTATATTCAAGAACTTGCTTATTTGATTCCATAACGGATTATATATATATACATAAATACTATACACTGTTAGATCCTATACTGCTTTTATATTTAATTCATAGATGAAATGCCACTAATTTTACATTCTCTACTAGGTACTTAAAGCTGGGGAAGTATTGTAGATATTCTGCCTAAAGTTTCGATGCTAAGATTTCAGTGGAAATAAACGTTTTGAAGTCCACTTAATGAATATGTATTTTTAGAAAAAGGTTTGTGTATGTATGTGTGAGTGTGCGAGCATGTGTGGGTGCGTGTGCCGTGAACAACATAACTAAAAACAAAGGCGGTTCAGCTCCAAATGTGGTGTTTAAATAGAGCTTTTAAGGATGTCATCTGATTTTCCAAAAAAAAAACCTGCACTTCAAACTACCCTTACGTAGCACATTTTATTTACATTTTTAATTGAGCAAAAATGGCTCTAGCGGTTTTGTTTAAGTACTTGCGTTCTGAGATATTGAATATCTTGAATTTTCTGGGAATATCTTAACAAGCCCCCGACATTTTGGGTGACTTTTGGATAACTTGCAAACGTTAGAGATAGGCAAAAGCTCATTACACCAAAATGGTTAACCTATGGTTAAAATATGCGATTTATATGACTATATGTTTGCCGTGGAGTGAACCATTTCGAAGCTACTCCTTGATATTTGCCTAAATCTTACAATAGTTATATCTTTCTCAAATGGTAGCTCCTTACTGTAGCCCGCCTCGATAGCGTAGATGGTAGCGGGTCTGCCTCACGTTCAAGAGGACCCGAGTTCGAATCTCGGTCAGGGTGAGTTACCTGTATAAGGGTTTTCCGGGGTTTTCCCTTGTCCTGATAGACGAATGTCGGGTAACTCTAAGCTCCATGGACCCCGGACTCATTTTAGCATCACTTCACCCATATCATTCATCGCCAGATATGACTTAACGTTGGAGGACTTAAATTACACAAAAAAAAGTCCTTACTGTATTTCTGTCTAGCAAACAGAGCGCATTTCAAAGTCATAAATTAGCAACTAGCTTTAAACGATTTGAGAATCTGTTAAAGCCAACAGTATTCCTGTATTCCGTAACACTTGAAAGAAAATTAAGAGCAACAGAAGACTTTTTGCAAATATTTATCTCGATTAAACATGAAATACAGGAATAGGTGTTTTTAAGAAAACTTCTACAAAAGTATTTATTTATTTTTTATTTAACAACTGTAGTTCTCAGAGTGCCATTCTATACTGGTCTTTAAAGACCACTTAATGTTGGTCAGAGGCTTCTTTAATAGGCTTAAATTGCTTTTACTTACCGGGACCACCGGCTTCACTTCCCCTCCGAAGGGAGTCATGCTAAAGATTTTTACCTCGAAAAACCCCTCCACCGTGTTTGAACTCGTTACCTTGGGAACCAGAGGTTAGCATGTTATTCCTAGACCATGGAGTACGACATACAAGAATAGAGAAGTCATGTGAGTGTGGCACATCAAATTTGTATGGCTTGTACCAGAAACAGTAGTGAATAAACGAATACATGTGAATAGGTTTTGAAGATCCCTGGGTGAATGGAGTTATAGGAACAAAATATAAGGTAAATTTAGGATTAAAAGCTACTTATTTTTAGCTCCATGTTTGAAACTATCTGATTAATGAATAAAGTATCTAAATCATATAAATAAGGCATACTTTGTCTCATATGTAATTATTAGAAGTAACCTAACAAAAGGAGTGTTATCCCGAAAAAATCGCGAGAGACTACACATTGAAGACTAGCCACTTACTTATTAGCTAAGATTAGTTGTATTTTTGCTATTCAAGACACTGTAATTTATGTTCAAGATCTTTTCGGGAAACAACCCAGATGAAAAGGTGATTATAAATCGACGTTTCGGAAGCGCACATTGCTCCCATCATCAGGATATTTTAAGAAATATTATAAAAACAAAATGTATAACTGGATTTAACAACCTTACCGATACTCGCATCATTGAACAAAGACTGTTTCAGTAAATTAAATGCCAGGTCAGGAGATGGCGTGAGTGTAGAAAATTAATTGTGTCAAAGAAACGTAGCTACTTAACTTGACGGATCGTTCTTCTGTTCTTCTTAAGTCGAATGATTTCCACTTTTAAGGCCGGTTTCCAAGAGGAACTGAACTGAAAACCAGAATCACGATTAAGCGTGCTCCTCTCGGAAAAAATAGCCAAAGTCTTCTTAACTCTCCTCTCCCAGTAACTGTTGCATTTTGCCAAGATGGTCGTCTCCCGAAAGTTGGCTCTATGGTCGTTATCAAAGCAATACTCTGCCAGTCCGGGCTTTTCTGGTAGCGATGGTCCTTCCGTTTGTCCTACATACCGTGTCCTATATACTTGATCATCAAGTTAACTAGTTACGTTTCTTTGACCTAATTAATTTTGTACACTCACGCCATCTCTTGACCTGACATTTAATTTAATGAAAAAGTCTTCTGTTCAGTGATGCGAGTATTGGTAGTGTTTTGTCTTTGTTGATATTTGTGTTATATTCAGTTATACATTTTGTGGTTATAACATTTCTTAAAATACCCTGATGATGGGAGCGATGCACCTCCCGAAACGTCAATTCTAATGGTCTTTTCACCTGGCTTGTTTCCCAAGTGGATCTTGAATATATTCGTCCCAGGAAAGCTTCGGGTCTTACTTAACACATCTTTACCTTTTAATGTCTTTGGATCTGTACAAAATGAGCTCATATTTGTAATAATTGAATGTAATAAGATATAAGGTAACGCTATGTAATACAATATTTAGATATATCTTTAGCTTCTGCCACTGCACTGTTTACTAACATAATGAGAATACACCTTTAATGAACAAAACATGATAAAGAATTCCAATTTATACAATTACTATTCGAATTTTCTATTCCTTCATTTACATTTTCGTGTGAGAATTTAACAAATAGTTTCATTGTAAATATTAACACAGAAAGCGATAATTGAATTTGTATTAGCAACATTTAACGGAACCTTTAGATTTTCAACAGGAAGTCACTGGTTATCTGGACTATGAGCTAAGTAGTCACTCAACTCTTTTCGAAATGTGTTTTTCTACATGGCTTGCAATTGCTTGGGAGTTGGCTTTAATTCGTAATTATTTCTGGTTTGTAAGGTAAAGAAAGGAAGAATTCTTCCTAAAATCATAGAAATTGGTGCTGTCGTGGTTAAATTGTGTTAAACACTCTCGCTCGTGTTACTGCTCACGAAATTTTCGAAAACTTAAAAACACTCGTCAGATTACTATTAAAAATATTACATAGTAGATACATAATCCGCTTAGTGAAACCACTTATTGTTTTATTATATTAGTATTATGTTTTATGTTATATATTACATTACATTATATATCGATTAGTCTGATTGCTATACAGACTATTCTTGATAATACTAAATCTATATCAATTAATGTGTATACGAAATGTACTTGTGATATTCTATTCAAATACAAAACCTATCAATTAGTAGTTTGCTAACTCATTCGTGACTTTCTTTTGATATCATAAAGCTATATGGATTAACTGTTTACAAACCGTCTTGGTAATAAATTTATATAAATATTTCTGTTTACTGAGAAAACTTCTCATCGATCGGTGTGTAAATTTGACTTCAATAATTAGAATAAATAAATGAATAAATAAGCCTGTTAACCGTTTAAATAAATATCATACAGCAGTTGTAAAAATAAAAAGACAAATAGAAATCAAGAAGTGAAGGGGAAAAAAAGGTATCAGTCTGGTTATATGGTCAGGCTGTTGCTCAGCTACCACTCCCGGACGCGATCCCACTACTGTTGGACATGGAGACTTTTGGCTGCTGGGTTTCCCCCCTGGCCCGGTTCATCTCTCCTTAGCCAACCTGGACACTCTGAGCTCCCCCAGGACATCCATGTTGATGCCCAGCTTAGTGCGGACGTCCAGTCGACGTGGGATTACTGAACACCAGGACTCTTGACCTCAAACCATCCTCGATACCCGGCCTCCAGACACTGGATTACAGGAGCACGCCACCGCTCCCGGCCGGCAAAGTTAACCATTCATTGGACTCTTAAGCGCGGTGGTTCAATACCCGATACCGCATAATATTTTTATGTTTAAAAGAGCTTTATGTTTTAATAAAGGTAAACAAATATTTATGCTTTCTACCTTATCGACCATAGTGTTACCAAATAAAAATTGCGTGATTGATATTATTCAGGTATTACTCAATCACATAATGCCCAGGTAAATATCAACAATTTCCAACTCATCCAGTCATTTATTATCACAATGTGTTAAATCTTTAGCTCTGCAATCGCAAGGCGAAACAATTTGTGACTGTCAGTTTTTTTAAAGCTGCTGTTCGCTCATGAAGCCCTGCGTCATTTGCATGTCGCTGGGCCGTCCGAGGTGATATAGCAAAATTCGAATATCTCAGAAACTGCTGAGATTAAAACCAATGTTATTTAAATAAGTTGTTGTGTTAAAGAGAACTACGCCTGTTTTTTTTTTTTTTTTTTTTTTTTTTTTTTTGTGAGATTTTGACTAGTTCTTCTGTTATATAATTTATGCGAAATTATATAACATTCCCTTAGAATAAAGGACACTTAGGATTATTCATTGTTAACTCAACGTAAACATTTGCTCAGTTAAGTTATGTAGTCAAAATCTAATGAGCCAGTTTTGAGGAAATAAGATATGACCGAGGGTTTTCCAATAAAAGCAGTAGGTAGTCACGGGCTGGAGTTTGATCGAAAATCTTTGTGAGGCGTCCTTACAAATTAATTAACTTAAATAACAAATTACTTACGTATAGTTACTATTATAAGATGTGAGTATCACATAGCTCTCGTTATATTTTTGTGGTTTACGCAGCTTGGTACGTAAATGTTGCAGCGGTTTCCCTTCTATCAACAACTTTATCCACAATTCCCTTCATCATCGTCTACGTATTTCAGAGTTGAAGTTCCAGTCGACAATGTTCGTTGGATACGTTCAATTCGGAAACGTTAGGGAGCCACAGCTATTTTCATACATCTCCAGCATCTGTCCGCCGTTATGATCTCTCTCCCTCCCTCCCTCCCTTCCTCCCACCCAGCCAGGAGTCGTGTTAAGGCACAAAGATACTCATCGACCAAATTGTGGAGCTCTGCTGCGGTTCTGGGGCCCTCATTGACATGTACCTTAAGCTTTATATACGCAGTTAAGAAAGTAAAAGAAACAAACCGTGCGCCAGAAGTGATTCAGTCATACGTGCCTTCTTTCTCTGTTCACACAGTACATAATGGCATTTATTGACGGGGTTTGGTACATAAAACAGTTCTCTTAGCCTCTTCTACACTTGCTTAAGTACGGCAACGATGAATAAGAATTTGAAGGAGAAAAACCTACACCATTATTATAATTATAATTATTATTATTATTATTATTATTATTATTATTATTATTATTATTATTATTATTATTATTATTATTATTATTATTATTATTATTATTATTATTATTATTATTATTATTATTATTATTATTATTATTATTATTATTATTATTATTATTATTATTATTATTATTATTATTATTATTATTAATCATTTCCTGGTTAAATTATAATTCTATTACAAAAGATCGCTATAAGATACACTATCCATTGCTATGGCGTACTGACATGTGAAGTTGTAATTTTAAAACTGACCTACGTGTTAATTTTTAGACGGCAGCAACGTCCAGAACTGAAAATTTCATTAAATTAAGAGAGAAATAAAAAATGGGAAACCTCTATAAACTGTGTACACAAGTAACTTCAAGTCAAAACTAATAAAATTCAAATTCTGATAATGTATCCGTTTAATACATTTGAATACAAGAACTTCTTTGTTACAACTTGCATCTTTTTTCTCCAAAGACCGGAAAAAAACATTAAATAACTAACCAAGTGAATCTCAAAGAAAGTCGCAGTTTATGTGAGTGTTAGGATTAATGTTAGAAAATATTGCCATAGAACTGATGAAAAAAGTCATAAATGTACAATTCTTACTAAAGACAAATAAAACACAATTAAAGGATATACTTCTGCTATAGGTGTGACAAGTTATGCCAATGAAGAGCTCGATGAGTCCGAAATTGTTAATAGTTGCATTAAGCAATCAAGTAATATCTGAATAATCTGGAGTTTATTTGATGACACGCGCTAATAAAGTGAAGAAAAAAGTACATAAATATCTTTAAAATCTTTTTAAACCACTTGTAAAACTATTATAAAAACACTTTAGCTCCACTTACATTTAAAAGTAGGACATGTTTCAAGGACCACGCGTCTCCATCATCAGCTGATGTTTGACTAGTTCTTCAGGTGACCGCCTCCCTCTCCTAGTCCAACATCAGCTGATGATGGGGATGCGTGGTCCTTGGAACATGTCCTAATTTTAAATGTAAGTGGGGCTAAAGTGCTTTTATAGTTTGACATGTGGTTTAAAAATATTTTATTGATAAAGCTGCACTGTTTATACATACTTCTATTTTATAATTTCAACATAAATATCTGTTTATCTTTACTGAAATATAAAGTTACTTTTAACATAAAAAATATTATGCGGCATCGGGTATTGAACCACCATGCTTAAGAGCCGAATGAATGGTTAACTCCGCCGGCTGGGAGTGGTGGCGTACTCCTGTAATCCAGTGTCTGGAGGCTGGGTATCGAGGATGGTTTGAGGTCAGGAGTCCTGGTGTTCAGTAATCCCGCGTCGACTGGACGTCCGCACTAAGCTATCCATCAACATGGATGTCCTGAGGGAGCTCTGAGTGTCCAGGTTGGCTAAGGAGAGATGAACCGGGCCAGGGGGGAAACCCAGCAGCCAAAAGTCTCCGTGTCCAGCAGTAGTGGGATCGCGTCCAGGAGTGGGAGCTGGGCGACAGCCTGACCAACATAACCAGACCGATACCTTTTTTCTTTACTTTACTACTACTATTTCTTATTTTTTAAATTTGCAGTGTGATCCTTGTTTAAACTTATTTTAGTTACGGAAGCCAAGTTTACACACAGGTTGGTAAAAGGTATTCTAGCAAATAGAACATAGCTTTCTTATCTCTTTGGTTCGTAAAGAGTCTAATCGACATAAATTTATATAGGTAATACAGAAAACATGCTACGTGTGAGCGAAACTGCTAATGGATATGTTTAGTATTATCAGTAGAATATCACTAGTAGACTTTGCAAGCAAATTAATTGTTACAATTTACTTTTCTAGTGGGAGAGTACTTACGTATATTCAAAAACTTGCTTAGTTGATTCCATAACGCATTTTATATTTGTACATAAATATTATACACTGTTAGATCCTATACTGCTTTTATATTTAATTCATAGATGAAATGCGACTAATTTTACATTCTCTACTAGGTACTTAAAGCTGGGGGAGGATTGTAGATATTCTGCCCAAAGTTTCGATGCTGAGATTTCAGTGGAAATATACGTTTTGAAGTCCAGTTAATCTAAATATGTAATTTTATAAAAAGGTTTGTGTATGCATGTGTGAGTCTGCGAGCATGTGTGGGTGCGTGTGCCGTGAACAACATAACTAAAAAACAAAAAACGATTCAACTCAAAATGTGGTATTTAAAGTGAGCTCCTTTTAAGGATGTTTCATGATTTCCAAGAAAATTCCTGCACCTCAAACTACTCTTACGTAGCATATTTTATGTACATCTTTAATTGCTGAAAAAATGGCTCTAGCGGTTTTGTTTAAGTACTTGCGTTTTGAGATATTGAATATGTTGAATTTTCTGGGAATATCTTAACAAGTCCCCGACATTTTGAATGACTTTTGGTTAACTTGCAAACGTTAGAGATAGGCAAAAGCTCATTACATCAAAATGGTTAACCTATGGTTAAAATATTCGATTTATATGAATATATGTTTGTCGTGGAGTGAACCATTTCGAAGCTACTCTTTGATATTTGTCTAAATCTTGCAATACTTATACCTTACTCAAATGGTAGCTCCTTATTGTATTTCTGTCTATCAAAGAGAGCGCATTTCAAAGTCATCAATTAGCGACTAGGTTTAAACTATTTGAGGATCTGTTAAAGCTAAGAGTATTCCTGTATTCCGTAACACTTGAAAGAAAATTAAGAGCAACAGAAGATTTTTTTCAAATGTTTATCTCGATTAAACATGAAATAGAGGAATGGGTGTTTTTAAGAAAACTTCTACAAGAGTATTAATTATTTTTTTATTTTTCTACTGTAGTTCTCAGAGGCCATTCTATACTGGACTTTAAAGATCACTTAATGTTGATCAGAGGCTTCTTTAATAGGCTTAAAGTTCTTTTACTTACCGGGACCACCGGCTTCACTTACCCTCCGAAGGGAGTCATGCTAAGGATTTTTACCTCGAAAAAATCTTACCCTTCCACCGTGTTTGAACCCGCTACTTTGGGAACCAGAGGTTATCATGTTATTCCTAGACCATGGAGTACGACATACAAGAATAGAGAAGTCATGTGAGTGTGGCACATCAAATTTGTATGGCTTGTACCAGAAAGAGTAGTGAATAAACAAATACTTGTGAATAGGTTTTGAAGATCTCTGGGTGAATGGCGTTATAGGAGTGAAAAATAAGGTAAATTTAGGATTAAAAGCTACTTATTTTTAGCTCCATGCTTGAAACCATCTGATTAATGCATAAAGTATCTAAATCATATAAATAAGGCATACTTTGTCTCATATGTAATTAATAGAAGTAGCCTAACAAAAGGAGTGTTATCCCGAAAAAATCGCGAGAGACTGCACATTGAAGTCTAGCCACTTACTTATTAGCTAAGCTTAGTTGTATTTTTGCTATTCAAGACACTAATTTATGTTCGAGATCTTCTCGGGAAACAACCCAGATGAAAAATGATTATAAGTTGACGTTTCGGAAGCGTATATTGCTCCCATCATCAGAATATTTTAAGAAATGTTATAACCACAAAATGTATAACTGGATATAACAACCTTACCAATACTCGCATCACTGAACAATGACGGTTTCAGTAAAATAAATGCCAGGTTAGGAGATGGCGTGAGTTTAGAAAAGTAATTAAGTCAAAGAAACGTAACTACTTAACTTGATGGATCTGTTCTTCTTAAGTCGAATAATTTCCACTTTTAAGGCCGGTTTCCAAGAGGAGCTGAACTGAAATCCAGCATCACGATTAAGCGTGCTCCTCTCGGAAGAAATGGCCAAAGACTCCCTAATTCTCCGTCCCCTGTAACTGTTTCATTTTGCCAAGATGGTCGTCTCTCGAAAATTGGCTCTATGGTCGTTATCAAAGCAGTGCTCTGCCAGTCCAGGCTTTTCTGGTAGCCATGGTCCTTCCGTTTGTCCTATATACCGTGTCCTATATACTTGATCATCAAGTTAACTAGTTACGTTTCTTTAACCTAATTAATTTTCTTCACTCACGCCATCTCTTGACCTGACATTTAGTTTAATGAAAACGTCTTCGTTCAGTGA
Source organism: Mantis religiosa (assembly GCA_030765055.1). Classification (NCBI taxonomy): domain Eukaryota; kingdom Metazoa; phylum Arthropoda; class Insecta; order Mantodea; family Mantidae; genus Mantis; species Mantis religiosa. Next base: position 91,024,443 of record CM060954.1, on the reverse strand, counting down.
TGCGAGTATCGGTAGTGTTTTGTCTTTGTTGATATCTGTGTTATATCCAGTTATACATTTTGAGGTTATAACATTTCTTAAAATACCCTGATGATGGGAGCGATGCACCTCCCAAAACGTCAATTCTAATCGTCTTTTCACCTGGCTTGTTTCCCAAGTGGATCTTGAATATATTCATCCCAGGAAAGCTTCGGGTCTTATTTAACACATCTTTACTCTTTAATGTCTTTGGATCTGTACAAAATGAACTCCTATTTGTAATAATTGAATGTAATAAGATATAAGGTAACGGTATGTAATACAATCTTTAGATTTATCTTTAGCTTCAGCCACTGCACTGTTTACTAACATAATGAGAATACACCTTTAATGAACAAAACGTGATAAAGAATTCCAACTTATACAATTACTATTCGAATTTTCTATTCCTTCATTTACATTTTCATGTGAGAATTTACCAAATAGCTTCATTGTGAATTTTAACACTGAAAGCGATAGTTGAATTTGTATTAGCAACATTGAACGGAACCTTATATTTTCAACAGGAAGTCACTGGTTATCTGGACTATGAGCTAAGTAGTCACTCAACTCTTTTCGAAATGTGTTTTTCTACATGGCTTGCAATTGCTTGGGAGTTGGCTTTAATTCGTAATTATTTGTGGTTTGTAAGCTAAAGAAAGGAAGAATTCCTCCTAAAGATAATAGAAATTGGTGCTAACGTGGTTAAATTATGTTCAACACTTTCGCTCCTGTTACTTCTCACAAAATTTTCGAAAAATTAAAGACACTCGTCAGATTACTATCAAAAATATTAAATAGTAGATACAGAATCCGTTTACTGAAATCACTCATTATTTTATTATATTAGTATATTATTATATATAATATATATTACATTGCATTATACATCGATTAGTCTGATTACTATACAGACTATTCTTGATAATACTAAATCTATATTGATTAATGTGTATACAAAATGTACTTGTGATATTCTATTAATAATACAAAATATTTCAATTAGTAGTTTGCTAACTCATAAATCTATATGGATTAACTTTTTACGAACCGTCTTGGTAAAACATTTATATCATCTTTTCTGTTTACTGAGAAAACTTCTCATCGATCGGTGTGTAAATTTGACTTCAATAATTAAAATAAATAAATAGGCTTGTTAACCGTTTAAGTAAGTATCATACAGCAGATGTAAAAAATAAAAAGACAAATAGAAATCAAGAAGTAAAGGGTAAAAAAAGGTATCAGTCTGGTTATGTTGGTCAAGCTGTTACCCAGCTCCCACTCCCGGACGCGATCCCACTACTGCTGGACACGGAGACTTTTGGCTGCTGGGTTTCCCCCCTGGACCGGTTCATCTCTTCTTAGCCAACCTGGACACCCAGAGCTCCCTCAGGACATCCATGCTGATGCCCAGCTTAGGGCGGACGTCCAGTCGACGTGGGATTACTGAACACCAGTACCCCTGACCTCAAACCATCCTCGATACCCGGCCTCCAGACACTGGATTACAGGAGTACGCCACCGCCCCCGGCCGGCAGAGCTAACCATTCATTCACCCTTTAAGCGCGGCGGTTCAATACCCGATGCTCCGTAATATTTTTATGTTTAAAAGGACTTTATGTTTTAATAAAGGTAAACAAATATTTATGCTTTCTAACTTATTGACTATAGTGTTACCAAATAAAGATCGTGTGATTGATATTATTCGGATATTACTCAATCGCATAATGCCCAGGCAAATATCAGCAATTTCCAACTCATCCAGTCATTTATTATCATAATGTGTTAAATCTTCAGTTCTGCAATCGAAAGGCGAAACAATTTGTGACTGTCTTTTTTTTTAAAAAATAAAGCGGCTGTTCGCTAATGAAGCCCTGGGTCATTTACATGTCGCTGGGCCGTCCGAGGTGATACAGCGAAAGGCGAATATCTAGGAAACTGCTGAGACTACAACCAATGTTATTTCAATAAATCTGTTGTGTTAAAGAGATCTACTCCTGTTTGTTTTGTGAGATTTTGACTAGTTCTTCTGTTATATAATTGATGCGAAATTATACAAAATTCCCTTAAAATAAAGGACACTTAGGATTATTCATTGTTAACTCAACGTACACATTTGCTCATTTAAGTTATGTAATCAAAATCTAATGAGCCAGTTTTGTGGAAGTAAGATGTTTTCGAAGGTTTTCCAATAAAAGCAGTAGGTGGCTGGTGTTTGATCAAAAATCTTCGTGAGGCGTCCTTACAAAATAATTAACTTAAATAACAAATTACTTACGTATAGTTACTATTATAAGATGTGAGTATCACATAGCTCTCGTTATATTTTTGTGGTTTACGCAGCTTGGTACGTAAATGTTGCAGCGGTTTCCCTTCTATCAACAACTTTATCCACAATTCCCTTCATCATCGTCTACGTATTTCAGAGTTGAAGTTCCAGTCGACAATGTTCGTCGGATACGTTCAATTCGGAAACGTTAGGGAGCCACAGCTATTTTCATACATCTCCAGCATCTGTCCGCCGTTATGATCTCTCTCTCTCTCTCCCTCCCTCCCTTCCTCCCGCCCTCTCAGGTGTCGTGTTAAGGCACCAAGATACATCGACCAAATTGTGGAGCTCTGCTGCGGTTCTGGGGCCCTCATTGACATGTACCTTAAGCTTTATATACGCAGTTGAGAAAGTAAAAGAAACAAACCGTGCGCCAGAAGTGATTCAGTCATACGTGCCTTCTTTCTCTGTTCACACAGTATATAATGACATTTATTGACGGAGTTGGTACATAAACCAGTTCTCTTAACCTTCTCTACACTTGCTAATGTTCGGCAACGATAAATAAGAATTTGAAGGAGAAAAACCTACACTATTATTATTATTATTATTATTATTATTATTATTATTATTATTATTATTATTATTATTATTATTATTATTATTATTATTATTATTATTATTATTATTATTATTATTATTATTATTATTATTATTATTATTATTATTATTATTATTATTATTAATCATTTCCTGGTTAAATTATAATTCTATTACAAAAGATCGCTATAAGATACAATATCCATTGCTATGGCGTACTGACCTGTGAAGTTGTAATTTTAAAACTGACCTACGTGTTAATTTTTAGACGGCAGCAACGTCCAGAACTGAAAATTTCATTAAATTAAGAGAGAAATAAAAAATGGGAAACCTCTATAAACTGTGTACACAAGTAACCTCAAATCAAAACTAATAAAATTCAAATTCCGATAATGTATCCGTTTAATACATTTGAATATAAGAACTTCTTTGGTACAGTTTGCATCTTATTTCTCCAGAGACCGGAAAAAAACAATAAATAACTAATCAAGTGAATTAAAAGAAAGTCGCAGTTTATGTGAGTGTTAGGATTAATGTTAGAAAATATTGCCATAGAACTGATGAAAAAAGTCATAAATGTACAATTCTTACTAAAGACAAATAAAACACAATCAAAGGATATACTTCTGCTATAGTTGTGACAAATTATGCCAATGAAGAGCTCGATGAGTCCGAAATTGTTAATAGTTGCATTAAGCAATCAAGTAATATCTGAATAATCTGGAGTTTATTTGATGACACGCGCTAATAAAGTAAAGAAAAAAATACATAAATATCTTTAAAATCTTTTTAAACCACTTGTCAAACTATTATAAAAACAGTTTAGCTCCACTTACATTTAAAAGTAGGACATGTTTCAAGGACCACGCGTCTCCATCATCAGCTGATGTTTGACTAGTTCTTCAGGTGACCGCCTCCCTCTCCTAATCAAAGATCAGCTGATGATGGGGACGCGTGGTCCTTGGAACATGTCCTACTTTTAAATATCAGTGGGTCTAAAGTGCCTTTATAGTTTGACAAGTGGTTTAAAAATATTTTATTAATAAAGCTGCACTGTTTATAAATACTTCTATTTTATAATTTCAAAATAAATATCTGTTTATCTTTACTGAAATATAAAGTTACTTTTAACATAAAAAATATGCGGCATCGGGTATTGAACCACCGCGTTTAAGAGCCGAATGAATGGTTAACTCCGCCGGCTGGGAGTGGTGGCGTGCTCCTGTAATCCAGTGTCTGAAGACCGGGTATCGAGGATGGTTTGAGGTCAGGAGTCCTTGTGTTCAGTAATCTTGCGTCGACTGGACGTCCGCACTAAGCTATCCATCAACATGGATGTCCTGAGGGAGCTCTGAATGTCCAGGTTGGCTAAGGAGAGATGAATCGGGCCAGGGGGGAAACACAGCAGCCAAAAGTCTCCGTGTCCAACAGTACTGGGATCGCGTCCAGGAGTGGGAGCTGGGCGACAGCCTGACCAACATAACCAGACCGATACCTTTTTTCTTTACTTGTGTTTATTTCTTTATTTGAAATTTGCAGTGTGATCCTTATTTAAACTTATTTTAGTTACAAAGCCAACTTTACACACAGGTTGGTAAAAGGTATTCTAGCAAACAGAACATAGCTTCCTTATCCCTTTGGTTCGTAAAGAGTCTAATCGACATAAATTTATATAGGTAATACAGAAAAAAAGCTACGTGTGAGAGAAATTTCTAATTGATAGGTTTAGTATTATCAGTAGAATATCACTAGTAGACTTAGCAAGCAAATTAATTGTTACAGTTTACTTTTCTAGTGGGAGAGTACTTACGTATATTCAAGAGCTGTCTTAATTGATTCCATAACGCATTTTATATTGTACATAAATATTATACACTGTTAGATCCTATACTGCTTTTATATTTAATTCATAGATGAAATGCCACTATTTTTACATTCTCTACTAGGTACTTAAAGCTGGGGGAGTATTGTAGATATTCTGCCCAAAGTTTCGATGCTGAGTTTTCAGTGGAGATATACGTTTTGAAGTCCACTTAATCTAAATATGTATTTTTATAAAAAAGGTTTGTGTACGTATGTGTGAGTTAGCGAGCATGTGCGGGTGCGTGTGCCGTGAACAACATAACTAAAAACAAAGGCGGTTCAGCTCCAAATGTGGTGTTTAAATTGAGCTTTTTTTTAAGGATGTCATCTGATTTTCCAAAAAAAAATCCCTGCACTTCAAATTACCATTACGTAGCACATTTTATTTACATTTTTAATTGAGCAAAAATGGCTCTAGCGGTTTTGTTTAAGTACTTGCGTTTTGAGATATTGAATATCTTGAATTTTCTGGGAATATCTTTAAAAGCTCCCGACATTTTGGGTGACTTTTGGATAACTTGCAAACTTTAGAGATAGGCAAAAGCTCATTACACCAAAATGGTTAACCTATGGTTAAAACACGCGATTTATATGACTATATGTTTGTCGTGGAGTGAACCATTTCGAAGCTACTCCTTGATATTTGTCTAAACCTTGCAATAGTTATACCTTTCTCAAATGGTAACTCCCTACTGTAGCTTGCCTCGATAGCGTAGATGGTAGCGTGTCTGCCTCACGTTCAAGAGGTCCCGAGTTCGAATCTCGGTGTTGGTAAATTGCCTGTATAAGGTTCTTCCGGGGTTTTCCCTTATCCTGATAGACGAATATTGGGTAACTCTAAGCTCCAAGGACCCCGGACTCATTTGAGCACCACTTCACCCATATCATTCATCGCCCGATATGACTTAAAGTTGGAGGTCTTAAATTACACAAAAAAGTCCTTACTGTATTTCTGTCTAGCAAAGAGAGCGCATTTCAAAGTCATAAATTAGCAACTAGCTTTAAACGATTTGAGGATCTGTTAAAGCTAACAGTATTCCTGTATTCCGTAACACTTGAAAGAAAATTAAGAGCAACAGAAGATTTTTTGCAAATGTTTATCTCGATTAAACATGAAATAGAGGAATGGGTGTTTTTAAAAAAACTTCTACAAGAGTATTTATTTATTTCTTTATTTAAATACTGTAGTTCTCAGAGGCCATTCTATACTGGTCTTTAAAGACCACTTAATGTTGATCAGAGGCTTCTTTAATAGGCTTAAAGTTCTTTTACTTACCGGGACCACCGGCTTCACTTACCCTCCGAAGGGAATCATGCTAAGGATTTTTACCTCGAAAAACCCCTCCACCGTGTTTGAACCCGTTACCATGGGAACCAGAGGTTATCATGTTATTCCTAGACCATGGAGTACAACATACAAGAATACAGAAGTCGTGTGAGTGTGGCACGTCAAATTTGTACGGCTTGTACCAGAAAATGTAGTGAATAATCGAATACTTGTGAATAGGTTTTGAAGATCCCTGGGTGAATGGAGTTATAGGAGTAAAAAAATAAGGTAAATTTAGGATTAAAAGCTACTTATTTTTAGTTCCATGCTTGAAACTATCTGATTAACGAATAAAGTATCTAAATCATATAAATAAGGCATAATTTGTCTCATATGTAATTATTAGAAGGAACCTAACAAAAGGAGTGTTATCCCGAAAAAATCGCGAGAGACTGCACATTGAAGTCTAACCACTTACTTATTAGCTAAGCTTAGTTGTATTTTTGCTATTCAAGACACTGTAATTTATGTTCCAGATCTTCTCGGAAAAAAAGCCAGGTGAAAAGACGATTAGAAATGGACGTTTCGGAAGCGTACGTTGCTCCCATCATCAGGATATTTTAAGAAATGTTATAACCACAAAATGTATAACTGGATATAACAACACTACCAATACTCGCATCACTGAACAAAAGACTGTTTTCAGTAAATTGAATGCCTCGTCAAGAGATGGCGTGAGAGTAGAAAATTAATTAGGTCAAAGAAAGGTAACTACTTAATTCGATGAACAAGCTGTATAGATCTGTGCTTCTTAAGCCGACGGATTTCCATTTTAAAGCCGGATTCCAAGAGGAGCTGAACTGAAATCCAGCATCACGATTAAGCGTGCTCCTCTCGGAAGAAATGGCCAAAGCCTCCTTAACTCTCCGTTCCCTGTAACTGTTGCACTTTGCCAAGATGGTCGTCTCTCGAAAGTTGGCTCTATGGTCGTTATCAAAACAATGCTCTGCCAGTCCAGACTTCTCAGGTTGAATTAAACGAATGCTCCATTCATGTTCGTTTATTATGGCCATTCCGTTTGTCCTACATACCGTGTTCTGTATACTTGATCAAGTTAAGTAGTTACGTTTCTTCGACCTAATTAATTTTCTACACTCACGCCATCTCTTGATATGGCATTTAATGTATTGAAAACAGTCTTCTGTTCAATGATGCGAGTATTGGTAGGATTTTGTCTTTGTTGATATTGTGACTTTGTGGGTTCGTAGAGTTGAAACTCCAATTTACCTAAATTCCAAATGTTCTTTATTTCCGTAGAAATACGCTTTCAGATTACAGCAGAATTACGTTACATACACAATCACAATCTATCAAGGCCGATGGCCACAACAAACAGCGTTCTGATTACATCTGTTTACAAAACTCCTGTTACAACTGTTTACCAATTGTTTACGAATGTTACGACTGACACTTGGCGAGCCGTCGCCTCCTAAAATACCTCATTGATAAATTCGAGAGATTTCTGTAACAGTCATTAGATATTTCTGGAATAAACAAGACATCGAAAGTTCTATAAAACAATCAAGACTTCACCAGAATGTTCCAATTACCTCACTTATCTGTGTCGGAAAGTCTTTTATCTCGCGCTATCTTTATCTACTTTTGCACGCTCTTTATTTCCACACTCTCTGCCTATCCGTTCCTTTGTGTAAACAAGCCGCGGGAACCATTTTAGCGCGTACGCTGCTAGTCGTAAAAAGGGATTTGCAACAATATTTGTGTTGTATCCAGTTATACATTTTGTGGTTATAACATTTCTTAAAATACCCTGATGATGGGAGCGATGCACCTCCCGAAACACCAATTGTAATCGTCTTTTCACCTGGCTTGTTTCCCAAGAGGATCTTGAATATATTCATCCCAGGATAGCTTCGGGTCTTATTTAACACATCTTTACGGATCTGTACAAAATGAACACCTATTTGTAATAATTGAATGTAATAAGATATAAGGTAATGCTATGTAATACAATCTCTAGATTTATTTTTAGCTTCTGCCACTGCACTGTTTACTAACATAATGAGAATACACCTTTAATGAACAAAATGTGATAAAGAATTCCAATTTATACAATTACTGTTCGAATTTTCTATTCCTTCATTTACATTTTCATGTGAGAATTTACCAAATAGCTTTATTGTGAATTTTGACACTGAAAGCGATAATTGAATTTGTATTAGCAACATTGAACGGAACCTTCAGATTTTCAACAGGAAGTCACTGGTTATCAGGACTATGAGCTAAGTAGTCACTGAACTCTTTTCGAAATATGTTTTTCTACATGGCTTGCAATTGCTTGGGAGTTGGCTTTAATTCGTAATTATTTCTGGTTTGTAAGCAAGAAAGAAAGAATTCTTCCTAAAGATCGTAGAAATTGGTGCTGTCGTGGTTAAATTATGTTAAACACTTTCGCTCCTTTTACTGCTCGCTAAATTTTCGAAAACTTAAAAACACTCGTCAGATTAATATTAACAATGTTAAATAGTAGATACAGAATCCGTTTATTGAAACCACTCATTATTTTATTATATTTTATTATTATATTATATATCTATTAGTCTGATTGCTATACAGACTATTCTTGTTAATACTAAATCTATATCAATTAATGTGTATACAAAATGTACTTGTGATATTCCATTCATAATACAAAACCTATCAATTAGTAGTTTGCTAACTCATTCGTGACTTTGTTTTGATATCATAAATCTATATGCATTAACTGTTTACGAACCGTCTTGGTAGTAAATTTATATACATTTTTCTGTTTACTGAGAAAACTTCTCATCGATCGGTGTGTAAATTTGACTTCAATAATTAAAATAAATAAATAAGCCTGTTAACCGTTTAAATAAGTATCATACAGCAGAAGTAAAAAATAAAGGGCAAATAGAAAACAAGAAGTAAAGAAAAAAAGGTATCGGTCTGGTTATATTTGTCAGGCTGTTGCCCAGCTACCACTCCCGAACGCGATCCCAGTACTGTTGGACACGGAGACTTTTGGCTGCTGTGTTTCCCCCCCTGGCCCGGTTCATCTCTCCTTAGCTAACCTGGACACTCTGAGCTCCCTCAGGACATCCATGTTGATGCCCAGCTTAGTGCGGACGTCCAGTCGACGTGGGATTACTGAACACCAGCACTCCTGTCCTTAAACCTCCTCGATACCCGGCCTCCAGACACCGGATTACAGGAGTATGCCACTGCTCCCGGCCGGCAAAGTTAACCATTCATTGGACTACTTAAGCGCGGCGGTTCAATACCCGATACCCCATAATATTTTTATGTTTAAAAGAACTTTATGTTTTAATATAGGTAAACAAATATTTATGCTTTCTACCTTATCGACCATAGTGTTACCAAATAAAGATCGTGTGATTGATATTATTCTGATATTACTCAATCACATAATGCCCAGGTAAATATCAGCAATTTCCAACTCATCCAGTCATTTATTATCATAATGTGTTAAATCTTCAGTTCTGCAATAGCAAGGCGAAACAATTTGTGACTGTCAGCTTTTTTTTTTAAAGCTGCTGTTCGCTCATGAAGCCCTGCGTCATTTATATGTCGCTGGGCCGTCCGAGGTGATATAGCAAAATTCGAATATCTCGGAAACGGCTGAGACTACAACCAATGTTATTTAAATAAATCTGTTAGGTTAAAGAGATGTACGCCTGTTTGTTTTGTGAGATATTGACTAGTTCTTCTCTTATATAATTTATGCGAAATTATATAAAATTGCCTTAGAATAAAGGACACATTCATTGTTAACTCAACGTACACATTTGCTCATATAAGTTATGTAATCAAAATCTAATGAGCCACTTTTGAGGAAGTAAGATGTTTTCGAAGGTTTTCCAATAAAAGCAGTAGGTAGTCACGGGCTGGAGTTTGATCGAAAATCTTCGTAAGGCATCCTTACAAAATAATTTAAATGACAGATTGTGTTCGTATTGGGACTAAAAATACACTTTAATTCAAAACCCCCTTATAATTCAAAATTTAACCGAATGACTTAAAAATTTCGCAGAATAGTGCAGTGGATTTAAGCTCCACAGATAACGTTTCACACTTTTAATCATCACTTTGGATTTGAAGCAGCAGCATAATATTGACATTTTGTTGATGTTGTATGATTATTCTTATATGTTTCCTAAGATGTGTGTAGCACATAGCTCTCTGGCTATAGATTTTGTGGTTTGTCCAACTTGGTACGTAAATGTTGCGGTGGTTTACCTTCTATCAACAACTTTATCCACAATTACTTTATCATCGTCTACGTATTTCAGGGTTGAAGTTCCAGGCGACAGTGTTCGTCGGGTACGTTCAATTCGGAAACGTCAGGGACTCACAGCTATTTTCATACGTCATCTCCCGCATCTGGCCGCCATTATGATCTCTTTCTCCCTCCCTTCCTCCCGCCCTCCCAGGAGTCGTGTTAAGGCACAAAGATACTCATCGACCAAATTGCAGAGCCCTGCTCCGGTTCTGGGGCCCTCATTGACATGTATCTTAAGCTTTAGATACGCAGTTGAGAAAGTAAAAGAAACAAACCGTTGCGCCAGAAGTGATTGTCATACGCGCCTTCTGTCTTTGTTCACACAGTACATAATGACATATATTGACCGTGTTGATACATAAACCAGTTCTCTTAGCCTCCTCTTCACTTGCTAAAGTACGGCAACGATGAATTATAATTTGAAGGAGAAAAACCTACACCATTATTATTATTATTATTATTATTATTATTATTATTATTATTATTATTATTATTATTATTATTATTATTATTATTATTATTATTATTATTATTATTATTATTATTATTATTATTATTATTATTATTATTATTATTATTATTATTATTATTATTATTATTATTATTATTATTATTATTATTATTATTATTATTATTATTATTATTATTATTATTATTATTATTATTATTATTATTATTATTATTATTATTATTATTATTATTATTATTATTATTATTATTATTATTATTATTATTATTATTATTATTATTATTATTATTATTATTATTATTATTATTATTATTATTATTATTATTATTATAATTATCATTATCATTATCATTATCATTATCATTATCATTATGATTATCATTATCATTATCATTATCATTATCATTATCATTATCATTATCATTATCATTATCATTATCATCATCATCATTATTATTATTATTATTATTATTATTATTATTATTATTATTATTATTATTATTATTATTATTATTATTATTATTATTATTATTATTTCCTGGTTAAATTATACTTCTATTGCAGAAGATCGCTACAAGATACAACATCCATTGATATAGCGTAATAACCTGTGAAGTTGTAATCTTAAAACTGATCTACGTGTTTATTCTTAGACGGCAGCAACGTCCAGAACTGTAAATTTCATTAAATTAAGAGAGAAATAGAAAATGGGAAACTTCTATAAACTGTAAGTACACAAGTAACCTCAAATCAAAACTAATAAAATTCAAATTCTGATAATGTATTATTTTAATGTAAGAACCTCTTTGGTACAATTTGCATCTTATTTCTCCAAAGACCGAAAAAAAAACTAAATAACTTATCAAGTGAATCTCAAAGAAAGTCGCAGTTTAAGTGAGTATTAGGATTAATGTTAGAAAATGTTGCTATAGAACTGATGAAAAAAAGTCATAAATGTACAATTCTTACTAAAGACAAAGAAAACACAATTAAAGGATATACTTCTGCTATAGATGTGACAAATTATTACAATGAAGAGCTCGATGAGTCCGAAATTGTTAATAGTTGCATTAAGCAATCGAGTAATATCTGAATAATCTGGAGTATATTTGATGACACGCGCTAATAAAGTAAAGAAAAAAACATAAATATCTTTAAATTCATTTTAAACCACTTGTCAAATTATAAAAACACTTTAGCTCCACTTCCATTTAAAAGTAGGACATGTTTCAAGGACCACGCGTCCCCATCATCAGCTGATGTTTGACTAGTTCTTCAGGTGACCGCCTCCCTTCCCTAGCTGATAATGGGGATGCGTGGTCCTTGAAACATCTCCTACTTTTAAATGTAAGTGGAGCTTAGTGCTTTTATAGTTTGACATGTGGTTTAAAAATATTTTATTGATAAATTTGCACTGTTTATAAATACTTCTATTTTATAATTTCAACATAAATATCTGTTTATATTTACTGAAATATAAAGTTACTTTTAACATAAAAAATATGCGGCATCGGGTATTGAACCACCGCGTTTAAGAGCCGAATGAATGGTTAACTCCGCCGGCTGGGAGTTGTGGCGTACTCCTGTAATCCAGTGTCTGGAGGCCGGGTATCGAGGATGGTTTGAGGTCAGGAGTCCTGGTGTTCAGTAATCCCGCGTCGACTGGACGTTCGCTCTAAGCTGTCTATCAACATGGATGTCCTGAGGGAGCTCTGAGTGTCCAGGTTGCCTAAGAAGAGATGAACCGGTCCAGCAGCCAAAATCACCCTCTCCAGCAGTAGTGGGATCGCGTCCAGGAGTGGGAGCTGGGCGACAGCCTGATCAACATAACCAGACCGATACCTTTTTTCTTTACTTGTATTTATTTCTTATTTTTAAATTTGCAGTGTGATCCTTATTTAAACTTATTTTAGTTACGGAAGCCAACTTTACACACAGGCTGGTAAAAGGTATTCTAGCAAACAGAACATAGCTTTCTTATATATTTGGTTCGTAGAAAGTCTAATCGACATAAATATACAGGTAATACAGTAAACAAGCTAAATGTGAGTGAAACTGCTAATTGATAGGTTTAGTATTAACAGTAGAATATCACTAGTAGACTTAGCAAGCAAATTAATTGTTACAATTTACTTTTCTAGTGGGAGAGTACTTACGTATTATGTATTTGTACATAAATATTATACACTGTTAGATCCTATACTGCTTTTATATTTAATTCATAGATGAAATGCCACTAATTTTACATTCTCTACTAGGTACTTAAAGCTGGGGAAGTGTTGTAGATATTCTGCCCAAAGTTTCGACGCTGAGATTTCAGTGGAATTATACGTTTTGAAGTCCACTTAATCTAAATATGTATGTTTAGAAAAAGGTTTGTGTACTTGAAACTATCAGATTAATGAATAAAGTATCTAAATCATATAAATAAGGCATACTTTGTCTCATATGTAATTATTAGAAGTAACCTAACAAAAGGAGTGTTATCCCGAAAAAATCGCGAGAGACTGCACATTGAAGTCTAGCCACTTACTTATTAGCTAAGTTTAGTTGTATTTTTGCTATTCAAGACACTGTAATTTATGTTCGAGATCTTTTCGGGAAAAGATGATTATAATTCGACGTTTCGGAAGCGTACATTGCTCCTATCATCAGGATATTTTAAGAAATGTTATAACCACAAAATGTATAACTGGATATAACAACCTTACCAATACTCGCATCATTGAACAAAGACTGTTTCAGTAAATTAAATGCCAGGTCAGGAGCTGGCGTGACTGTAGAGAATTAATTAATCATCAAGCTGTATAGATCTGTTCTTCTTAAGTCGAATGATTTCCACTTTTAAGGCCGGTTCCCAAGGGGAGCTGAACTGAAATCCAGCATCACGATTAAGCGTGCTCCTCCCGGATAAAATAGCCAAAGCTCCTTAACTCTCCTCTCCCAGTAAGTGTTTCATTTTGCCAAGATGGTCGTCTCTCGAAAATTGGCTCTATGGTCGTTATCAAAGCAATGCTCTGCCAGTCCAGGCTTTTCTGCTAGCCATGGTCCTTCCGTTTGTCCTATATACCGTGTCCTACATACTTGATCATCAAGTTAACTAGTTACGTTTCTTTAACCTAATTAATTTTCTTCACTCACGCCATCTCTTGACCTGACATTTAATTTAATGAAAACGTCTTCGTTCAGTGATGCGAGTATTGGTAGTGTTTTGTCTTTGTTGATATATGTGTTATATCCAGTTATACATTTTGTGCTTATAACATTTCTTAAAATACCCTGATGATGGGAGCGATGCACCTCCCGAAACGTCAATTCTAATCGTCTTTTCACCTGGCTTGTTTCCCAAGAGGATCTTGAATATATTCATCCCATGAAAGCTTAGGCTCTTATTTAACACATCTTTACTCTTTAATGTCTTTGGATCTGTACAAAATGAACTCCTATTTGTAATAATTGAATGTAATAAGATATAAGGTAACGCTATGTAATACAATATTTAGATTTTCCTTTAGCTTCTGCCACTGCACTGTTTACTAACATAATGAGAATACACCTTTAATGAACAAAATATGATAAAGAATTCCAATTTATACAATTACTATTCGAATTTTCTATTCCCTCATTTACATTTTCATGTGAGAATTTACCAAATAGCTTCATTGTGAATTTTAACACTGAAAGCGATAATTGAATTTGTATTAGCAACATTGAACGGAACCTTAGATTTTCAAGAGGAAGTCACTGCTTATCAGGACTATGAGCTAAGTAGTCACTGAACTCTTTTCGAAATGTGTTTTTTTACATGGCTTGCAATTGCTTGGGAGTTGGCTTTAATTCGTAATTATTTCTGGTTTGTAAGCTAAAGAAAGGAAGAATTCTTCCTAAAGGTCGTAGAAATTGGTGCTGTCGTGTCCTGTTACTGCTCACGAAATTTTCGAAAACTTAAAAACACTCGTCAGATTACTATTAACAATATTAAATAGTAGATACAAAATGCGTTTATTGAAACCACTCATTATTTTATTACATTAGTATATTACTATATATTATTAGTATTATATTATATATTACATTACATTATATATCGATTAGTCTGATTACTATACAGACTATTCTTGATAATACTAAATCTATATCAGTTAATGTATATACAAAATGTACTTGTGATATTCCATTCATAATACAAAACCTATCAATTAGTAGTTTGCTAACTCATTCGTGACTTTGTTTTGATATCATAAATCTATATGCATTAGACTGTTTATGAACCATCTTTGTAATAAATTTATATAATTTTTTTCTGTTTACTGAGAAAACTTCTCATCGATCGGTGTGTAAATTTGACTTCAATAATTAAAATAAATAAATAAGTCTGTTAACCGTTTAAATACGTATCATACAGCAGATGTAAAAAATAAAAGGACAAATAGAAATAAAGAAAAAAAAGGTATCGGTCTGGCTATGTTGGTCAGGCTGTCGCCCAGCTCCCACTCCCGGACGCGATCCCACTACTGTTGGACACGGTGACTTTTGGCTGCTGTGTTTCCCCCCTGGCCCGGCTCATCTCTCCTTAGCCAACCTGGACACTCAGAGCTCCCTCAGGACATCCATGTTGATGCCCAGCTTAGTGCGGACGTCCAGTCGACGTGGGATTACTGAACACCAGTACTCCTGTCCTCAAACCATCCTCGATACCCGGCTTCCAGACACTGGATTACAGGAGCACGCCACCACTCCCAGCCGTCAGAGCTCACCATTCTTTGGATTCTTAAGCGTGGTAGTTCAATACCCAATACCGCATAATATTTTTATGCTTTAAAATAACCTTATGTTTCAGTATAGGTAAACAAATGTTTATACTTCCTTCCTTATCGACCATAGTGTTATCAAATAAAGTCTGCCTGATAGATGTTATTAAGACATTATTCGATTCCGTAATGCTCAGGCAAATATCAACAATTTCGAACTCACCCTGGGATTTATTATTATAATATGTCATAACTGAAGCAGCAATGTACCCTTTTAATTTCATTTTCCTACACAATTATATTTTTCTTTAGTAACATTGTCATGTAATTTCTTTTCAATTCTATGGACAACATTTTCTAATATTAGTTCTAAAGTGTCCTGGTACTCATGTAAACTTTGACGTTCCTTTGACATTCAGTTCATAAAACATTTTTTTTTTTTTGTATTTAAAGAAATAAGATGCAAAGCGTTTCTTGTCATATAAAAGCTTATGGACGATCTTACTTGACAACAAATTAAACATATAAAGTATCGGAATTTTAAGTTTCTTAGTTTTGAGCATTTTGTTCAGATTTTAATTGTGCAATATAGTTCTGTGAAGTTTCCATATACTATTTGTTTCTTTGGATGATTTAATGAAATGTTCACCTCTAGACGTTGCTTGTAACTAAACATCAGCACGTAGATCAGTTTTAAAATCTTAACTTTATGGCTAATTTTTGGACACCAATCGATATTGTGTATAATGTAACCATCTTTGGAGGCACAATTGGCCATGAACCATGATAATGATGATAATAATAACAATAATAATAATAATAATAATAATAATAATAATAATAATAATAATAATAATAATAATAATAATAATAATAATAATAATAATAATAATAATAATAATAATAATAATAATAATAATAATAATAATAATAATAATAATAATAATAATAATAATAATAATAATAATAATAATAATAATAATAATAATAATAATAATAATAATAATAATATTGATTAATAATAATGTTATACGCCACATTAGCGGGTGCAGAGGGGGCTTAGCGACTCTAAATGTCATTATGCTTTGTGTGAACAGAGACAGAAGCATCAATAGGGCTGAGTCGGTTTTGAGCCAGATATTTGTTCTTTTTACTTTCTTTACTGCTTTCCTAGAATAAATGTGAACGCAAATATCCCAGAGAAGTCCCTAATCGGAACAGAGCTCCACGTGTAGGTGTTTTTGAACCGAGAGAGAATGAGAGATTCAGAAAGAAAGAGGAAGGGCACTCAGATTCCGGAGATGATGTATGGAAACAGATGAGGGTCCCTAACATTTCTAGATTGAATGTATCCGCCGAACATTGTCGCCTATCCTTCATCCCTGAAAAACACGACGATAAAGCAAATTCTGGGTACAGTAAATGATGGACAATAAAGTTGCTGATAGAACGGAAACACCGTAACGTTTCGATTACCAGAGTTCTCTACAAGTTACACAATATCGATTGCTATGTCAAAATTACGATTTTAAAGCTGATCCATGTGTTAATTTTTAGTTACAAGCTAGTTCTGGTAGTGAAAATTTCATTTAATTAACCAAAGAAACAAATAGGAAAATACCGAAAACTTCATACTTATAGTTACGCACACACAAAAAAAACCTGTCCAAAACACTCAAAATTAAATAAAATCAAATTCCAATAGTGTACCGGTTTAATTTATTATCATGTAAGATATTTTAGGGAACAGCTTGCATCTTATTTCTTCAAAATAAATAAATAAATAAATAAACATATAAATAAATAAATAAACAAATAAATACATTCATAAATAAATAAATAAGTAAATAAATACATAAATGGATACATAAATAAATAAATAATAAATAAATAAAAATAACTGATGAGTTGATTGTCAAGAAATGTCAGAGTTTTAGTACCAGGACACTCTAGGACTAATATTTGAAAATTCTATAGAATTGATGTTAGAACATAATTGCAGAACATTTATTGCTACAGACAAATACAATTAAAAGGATACATTTCAGCTTCAGTTATGACACTATGCTAATAAATGCCAGGATGAGTTCAAAATTGTTGATATTTGCCTGAGCATCGAGTAACAGCTGAATAATATCTATCACAAGAGCTTTATCAATTAACACTATGTCCGATAAAGCAAAAAAATATGAAAATTTATTACCCTTTACTGAAATATAAAGTAACTTTTAACATAAAAAATATATTATGTGAAAGCAGGTATTGAACCGTCAACCGTAAAAGTAGTCCAATGAATGGTGAACTCTGCCGGCCGGGAGCGGTGGTGTGCTCCTGTAATCCAGTGTCCGGAGTCCAGGTATCCAGAATGGTTTGAGGTCAGGAGTCCTGGTGTTCAGTAATCCCACTTCGACTGGACGTCCGCACTAAGCTGGGCGTCAACATGGATATCCTAAGGGAGCTCTGAGTGTCCACGTTGCCTAAGAAGAGATGAACCGGTCCAGGAGGGACACCCAGCAGCCAAAATCACCCTGTCCAGCAGTAGTGGGATCGCTTCCAGGAGTGGAAGCTGGCCAACAGCCTGACCAACATAACCAGCCCTGTACCTTTTTACTTTACTCATATTTATTTCTTATTTTTGAAATTTGCAGTGTGATCCTTATTTAAACTTATTTTAGTTACGGAAGCCAACTTTACACACAGGTTGGTAAAAGGTATTCTAGCAAATAGAACATAGCTTCATTATCCACTTGGTTCGTAGAAAGTCTAATCGATATATGTTTATAAAGGTAATACAGAAAACAAGTTACTTGTGAGTGAAACTGCTAATTGATAGGTTTAGTATTATCAGTAGAATATCACTAGTAGACTTAGCAAGCAAATTAATTGTTACAATTTACTTTTCTAGTGGGAGAGTACTTACGTATATTCAAGAACTGGCGTATTTGATTTCATAACGCATTTTATATTTGTCCATAAATATTATACACTGTTAGATCCTATACTGCTTTTATATTTAATTAATAGATGAAATGCCACTAATTTTACATTCTCTACTAGGTACTTAAAGCTGGGGACGGTTTGTAGATATTCTGCCCAAAGTTTCGATGCTGAGATTTCAGTGGAAATATACGTTTTGAATTTCACTTAATCTAAATATGTATTTTTAGAAAAATGTTTGTGTATGTATGTGTGAGTGTGCGAGCATGTGTGGGTGCGTGTGCCGTGAACAACATAACTAAAAAACAAAAAACGATTCAACTCAAAATGTGGTATTTAAAGTGAGCTCCTTTTAAGGATGTTTCATGATATCCAAGAAAATTCCTGCACTTCAAACTACTCTTACATAGCATATTTTATGTACATTTTTAATTGCTCAAAAAAGGCTCTAGCGGTTTTGCTTAAGTACTTGCGTTTTGAGATATTGAATATCTTGAATTTTCTGGGAATATCTTAACAAGCCCCCGACATTTTTGTTGACTTTTGGATAACTTGCAAACGTTAGAGATAGGCAAAAGCTCATTACACCAAATTGGTTAACCTATAGTTAAAACATGCGATATATATGAATATATGTTTGTCGTGTACTGAGCCATTTCGAAGCTACTCCTTGATATTTGTCTAAATCTTGCAATACTTATACCTTACTCAAATGGTAGCTCCTTATTGTATTTCTGTCTATCAAAGAGAGCGCATTTCAAAGTCATCAATTAGCGACTAGCTTTAATCGATTTGAGGATCTGTTAAAGCCAACAGTATTCCTGTATTCCGTAACACTTGAAAGAAAATTACGAGCAACAGAAGATTTTCTGCAAATATTTATCTCGATTGAACATGAAATACAGGAATAGATGTTTTAACAATACTTGTACAAGAGTATTTATTTTTTATGTAACTACTGTAGTTCTCAGAGTGCCAATCTATACTGGTCTTTAAAGACCGATTAATGTTGATCAGAGGCTTGTTTAATAGGCTTGAAGTTCTTTTACTTACCGGGACCACCGGCTTCACTTCCCTTCCGAAAGGAGTCATGCTAAGTACTTTTACCTCGAAAAAATCTTACTTTCCACCGTGTTTGAACTCGCTACTTTGGGATCCAGAGGTTATCATGTTCTTCCTAGACCATGGAGTACGACATACAAATTAGAGAAGTCATGTGAGTGTGGCACATCAAATTTGTACGGCTTGTACTAGAAACAGTCGTGAATAAACGATACATGTGAATAGGTTTTGAAGATCCCTGGGTGATTGGAATTATAGGAGTAAAAAAATAAGGTAAATTTAGGATTAAAAGCTACTTATTTTTAGCTCCATGCTTGAAACTATCTGATTAATGAATAAAGTATCTAAATCATATAAATAAGACATACTTTGTCTCATATGTAATTATTAGAAGTAACCTAACATAAGGAGTGTTATCCCGAAAAAATCGCGAGAGACTGCACATTGAAGTCTAGCCACTTACTTATTAGCTAAGCTTAGCTGTATTTTTGCTATTCAAGACACTGTAATTTATGTTCAAGATATTCTCGGGAAACAACCCAGATGAAAAGACGATTAGAAATCGACGTTTCGGAGGGGTACATTGCTCCCATCATCAGGATATTTTAAGAAATGTTATAAAAACAAAATGTATAACTGGATGTAACAACCTTACGAATACTCGCATCACTGAACAAAGGCGGTTTCAGTAAATTAAATGCCAGGTCAGGCGATGGCGTGAGTTTAGAAAATTAATTAAGTCAAAGAAATGTAGCTACTTAACTTGATGGATCTGTTCTTCTGTTCTTCTTAAGTCGAATGATTTCCACTTTTAAGGCCGGTTTCCAAGAGGAACTGAACTGAAATCCAGCATCACGATTAAGCGTACTCCTCTCGGAGAAAATAGCCAAAGCCTCCTTAACTCTCCTCTCCCAGTAACTGTTGCATTTTGACAAGATGGTAGTCTCCCGAAAGTTGGCTTTATGGTCGTTATCAAAGCAATGCTCTGCCAGTCCAGGCTTTTCTGGTAACGATGGTCCTTCCGTTTGTCCTATATACCGTGTCCTATATACTTGATCAAGTTAACTAGTTACGTTTCTTTGACCTAATTTATTGTCTACACTCACGCCATCTCTTGACCTGGCATTTAATTTAATGGAAACATCTTCTGTTCAGTGATGCGAGTATTGGTAGTGTTTCGTCTTTGTTGATATTTGTGTTGTATCCAGTTATACATTTTGTGTTTATAACATTTCTTAAAATACCCTGATGATGGGAGCGATGCACCTCCCGAAACATCGATTTCTAATTGACTTTTCACCTGGCTTGTTTCCCAAGAGGATCTTGAATATATTCATCCCAGGAAAGCTTCGGGTCTTATTTAACACATCTTTACCTTTTAATGTCTTTGGATCTGTACAAAATGAGCTCATATTTCTAATAATTGAATATAATAAGATATAAGGTAACGCTATGTAATACAATCTTTAGATTTAGCTTTAGCTTCTGGCACTGCACTGTTTACTAACATAAT
Organism: Mantis religiosa; assembly: GCA_030765055.1. Lineage (NCBI taxonomy): Eukaryota > Metazoa > Arthropoda > Insecta > Mantodea > Mantidae > Mantis > Mantis religiosa. The sequence continues at coordinate 91,003,355 of CM060954.1, read as the reverse complement.
GAGAATACACCTTTAATGAACAAAATATGATAAAGAATTCCAATTTATACAATTACTATTCGAATTTTCTATTCCCTCATTTACATTTTCATGTGAGAATTTACCAAATAGCTTCATTGTGAATTTTAACACTGAAAGCGATAATTGAATTTGTATTAGCAACATTGAACGGAACCTTAGATTTTCAACAGGAAGTCACTGGTTATCTGGACTATGAGCTAAGTAGTCACTGAACTCTTTTCGGAATGTGTTTTTCTACATGGCTTGCAATTGCTTGGGAGTTGGCTTTAATTCGTAATTATTTCTGGTTTGTAAACTAAAGAAAGGAAGAATTCTTCCTAAAATCATAGAAATTGGTGCTGTCGTGGTTAAATTATGTTAAACACTTTCGCTCCTGTTACTGCTCACGAAATTTTCGAAAACTTAAAAACACTCGTCAGATTACTATTAAAATATTAAATAGTAGATACAGAATCCCTTTATTGAAACCACTCATTATTTTATTATATTAGTATATTATATATTATTAGTATTATATTATATATTACATTATATATCGATTAGTCTGATTGCTATACAGACTATTCTTGATTATACTAAATCTATATTAATTAATGTGTATACAAAATGTACTTGTGATATTGCATTCATAATACAAAACCTATCATTCGTGACTTTGTTTTGATATCATAAATCTATATGGATTAACTGTATACGAACCGTCTTGGTAATAAATTTATATAATTTTTCTGTTTACTGAGAAAACTTCTCTTCGATCGGTGTGTAAATTTCACTTCAATAATTAAAATAAATAAATAAGTCTGTTAACCGTTTAAATAACTATCATACAGCAGATGTAAAAAATAAAAGGACAAATAGAAATCAAAAAGTGAAGAAAAAAAGGTATCGGTCTGGTTATGTTGGTCAGGCTGTTGCTCAGCTCCCACTCCCGGACGCGATCCCACTACTGCTGGACACGGAGACTTTTGGCTGCTGGGTTTCCCCCCTGGCCCGGTTCATCTCTCCTTAGCTAACCTGGACACTCTGGTCTCCCCCAGGACATCCATGTTGATGCCCAGCTTAGTGCGGACGTCCAGTCGACATGGGAGTGCTGAACACCAGTACTCCTGTCCTCAAACCTCCTCGATACCCGGCCTCCAGACACTGGATTACAGGAGCATGCCACCACACCCGGCCGTCAGAACTAACCATTCGTTGGAGTCTTAAGCGAGGTGGTTCAATACCCGATGGCGCATAATATTTTTATGTTTTAAAATATCCTTATGTTTCAGTATAGGTAAACAAATGTTTATACTTCCTTCCTTATTGACCATAGTGTTATCAAATAAAGTCTGCCTGATAGATGTTATTAAGACATTATTCGATTGCGTAATGCTCAGGCAAATATCAACAATTTCGAACTCATCCTTTCATTTATTATCATAATATGTCATAACTGAAGTAGCAATGTACTCTTTTAATTTAATTTTCCTGCACAATTATATTTTTCTTTAGTAACATTGTCATGTAATTTCTTTTCAATTCTATGGACAACATTTTCTAATATTAGAGCTAAAGTGTCCTGGTACTCATGTGAACTTTGACGTTTCTTTGACATTCAGTTCATAAAACATTTTTTTTTTTGTATTTAAAGCAATAAGATGCAAGGTGTTTCTTGTCATATAAAAACTTATCGAGGATCTTACTTGACAACAAATTAAACATATAAAGTATCGGAATTTGAAGTTTCTTAGTTTTGAGCATTTTGTTCAGATTTTAATTGTGCAATTATAGTTCTGTGAAGTTTCCGATATACTATTTGTCTCTTTGGATGATTTAATGAAATGTTCACCTCTAGACGTTGCTTGTAACTAACCATCAGCACGTAGATTAGCTTTAGAATCTTAACTTGATGACATATTTTGGACACCAATCTTTGGAAATACAATTGGCTCTTAACCATGATGATGACGATAGTAATAATAATAATAATAATAATAATAATAATAATAATAATAATAATAATAATAATAATAATAATAATAATAATAATAATAATAATAATAATAATGAGTGAGTGAGTGAGTGTAGGGTTTTAGGGCCCGTCGACAACAAGGTCATTTGGGCCCTATAATAATAATAATAATAATAATAATAATAATAATAATAATAATAATAATAATAATAATAATAATAATAATAATAATAATAATAATAATCATAATCATAATAATAATAATAATAATAATAATAATAATAATAATAATAATAATAATAATAATAATAATAATAATAATAATAATAATAATAATAATAATAATAATAATAATAATAATAATAATAATAATAATAATAATAATAATAATAATAGTAATAATAATAATAGTAATAGTAATAATTACTATTATTAATAATATACTAATAATATAATAATATACTAATATACTATTATACTATTATACTAATATACTATTACTATTACTATTATTATTATTACTATTAATAATAATAATAATAATAATAATAATAATAATAATAATAATAGTAATAATAATAGTAATAGTAATAATAATAAATAATGTTTTACGTCACATTAGTGGGTGTAGAGGGGGCTTAGCGAGTCTAATATATATACCACTCTCCTTATAAATGTCATTATGCTTTTTGTGAACAGAGACAGAACGATCAATAGGACTGAGTTGGTTTTGGCCCAGATGTTTGTTCTTTTTACTTTCTTTACTGCTTTCCTAGAATAAATGTGAACGCAAATATCACAGATAAGCCCCTAATCGGAACAGAGCTCCACGTGTAGGTGTTTTTGAAGCGAGAGAGAATGAGAGATGGAGAAAGAAAGAGGAAGGGCACTCAGACTCCGGAGATGATGTATAAAAACAGATGAGGGTCCCTAACATTTCTAGATTGAATGTATCCGCCGAACACTGTCGCCTATCCTTCATCGCTGAAAAACACGACGATAAAGCAAATTCTGGGATGATGGACAATAAAGTTGCTGATAGAACGGAAACACCGCAACGTTTCTATTACCACAGTTCTTAACAAGTTACACAATATCGATTGATATGGCAAAATTACGATTTTAAAGCTGATCAATGTGCTAATTTTTAGTAATAAGCTCCGCCTGGTAGTGAAAATTTCATTAAATTAACCAAAGAAACAAATAGAAAATACCGAAAACTTCATACTTATAGTTACAAAGAAAAAAAGCTGACCAAAACACTCAAAAATAAAAAAAAATCAAATTCCAATAGTGTACCGGTTTAATTCATTGTCATGTAAGATATTCTATGGAACAGCTTGCATCTTATTTCTTCAAAATAAATAAATAAATTAGATAAATAACTGATTAGTTGATTGTCAAAGAAATGTCATATTTTGAGTACCAGGACACCATAAGACTAATATTAGAAAATTCTATATAATTGATGTAAGAACATAATTGCAGAACATGTATTACTATAGACAGATACAATTAATAGGATACATTTCAGCTTCAGTTATGACATATTATGCTAATAAATGCCAGGATGAGTTCGAAATTGTTGATAATTGCATGAGCATCATGCGGTCGAGAAACAGCTGGATAATATCTATCACACGAGCTTTATCTATTAACTCTACGACCGATAAACCAAATAATATAAATATTTATTAACCTTTACTGAAATATAAAGTTACTTTTAACATAAAAAATATATTATGTGACAGCAGGCATTGAACGGTCGCCCTTAAGTAATCCAATGAATGGTTAGCTCTGCCGGCCGGGAGCGGTGGCGTGCTCCTGTAATCCAGTGTCTGGAGGCCGGGTATCGAGTATGGTTTGAGGTCAGGAGTCCTGGTGTTCAGTAATCCCACGTCGACTGGACGTCCGCACTAAGTTGGGCATCAACATGGATGTCCTGGGGGAGCTCTGAGTGTCCAGGTTGGCTAGGAAGAGATGAACCGGGCCAGGTGAGAAACCGCGCAGCCGAAAGTCTCCGTGTCCAGCAGTAGTGGGATCGCGTCCGGGAGTGGGAGCTGGGCGACAACCTGAGCAACATAACCAGACCGATACCCTTTTTACACAATGTACATAAAATTGTTTTTTTATTTATTTGGTGTTTATTCAATGAAAATAAGGTGTCAATCACAATTAATCTTAGACATAGATATATCGAAAATACATTTATTTACTTTACGTTGTCTTAATTCAATATGTTTTGTTGGTTACTTAATGCTGTCTTAAAAGTTTAGAATTCCCAAATGTACCTAATATCTATGTCGAACTTAAAAATACTCAATCAAAAACGAGTATCTATAACCTCATCATCCTGGCATCTCACATTGAATATATGTAAAGATAACGAACATGCGACGGCAGGTGGTGCAGCCTATCTCTGAGTTAACCTCTTTTAACTGGGTACCTAGCTTTTGTTTGTTTAGATGCATGTACATCTATGAACAAAAGAAAAAGTATTATTTGGAACGCCAAATTCGTCCAAGTCCTACTCGTCACAGCGCCTAGTTTACACTATCCGCGATACATTTGTATAGCGGTAGTAACAAGTAGTCAGAAGTTCCAAATCACAATATTACTGCCGCATATAATCAATAAACATTAACAAATACATTACTTTAACTTTTTCAACAACCATCAAACATTTAAAAATATTAAGATTATAAGGAATTAATAAACCTGCCACCTTCCCTCTGAATTCACTACAAAACTGTTGCAAAACGTCGGCACTCCTGTGATGGGGTCACAGTTTCACTGTTCTCAAACCATCCTCGATGCGCGGCCTTCAGACACTGGATTACAGAAGCACGCCACCGCTCCCCGCCGACAGAGTTAACCATTCATTTGGCTCTTGAGTGCGACAGTTCAATTACTGGTGTCTCATAATATTTGTATGTTAAAATAATTTTAGTTTTTAGTGAAACATAAATAAATATTGATGTTTCTTACTTATCGGCCATAGAGTTAGCAAATAAAGTTCACGTGATTATGAATGTATATGTAGATATTTTAGGGAACAATCTGTGAAGCTTTCTTCTTATAGATTTGTGTAATTCGTAAACGCAATGTTGATAAGCGTGCTGCATAAAAATTAGATCTCTTTAAAAATAATTTACTTGAAATAGCATTTTGGAATTTTTGTGTGGCACATCAAACTTGTGCGGTTTATTACCAACAACCAGTAGTGAATAAAAGAATAGATATGAATGGGTTTTGAAGATCCATGGTCGAATGGAAGCGGAGTTATAGGAATAAAAAAATAAACTGAATTTAGGATTAAAAACTACCATTATTTTAGCTCCATGCTTGAAACTGTTTGATTAATAAATAAAATATCTATATCATATAAATAAGGCATACTTTGTCTCATATGTAATTACTAAAAGTAACATAACAAGAGCTGTGTTATCCCGAAAAATTCTCGAGCGACTGCACGCTGAGTACTGACCACTTATTAGCTGAACTTAGTTGTACTTTAGATACACAAGACCGTGTAAATAACACATCTTTGCTGCTTAATATCTTTGGATCTGTACAAACGGACTCGTATTTCTAATAATTGCATGGAATGTGCAATAAGGTAAGGCTATGTAATACAATATTTATATTTACTTTTCGCTTCTGTTACTGCTCTGTTCACTAACATAATGAGAATATACCTTTAATGAATCAAATGTAATCAGGAGTTCCTATTTATACAATTATTAATCGAATTTTCTATTCCTTCTATTCTATTCCAACCGGGAATTGCATTTGTATTTGTAACATAGAACGAAACCTTAGATTGTCAACAGAGAGGCCCTGGTTATCAGACTATTAGCTGTAGTCACTGAACTCTGTCTGGAATGTGCTTTTTCTACATGCTTCGCAATTAATTGGGAACTGCGAATTTAATTCTAATTGTTTATAGTTTGTAAGCTAAAGAAAGGAATAATAATAATTCATCTTAAAAATCACAGAAATCGATGCTATCATTATGTTCAACAGATTCCTTTCTGTTGCGCTTTCACGAAATTTTCGAAAACTTAAAAATACTCCTCAGATTACTATTAAAAATATTAAATATTAGATACAGATTATTATCCATTAATCCGTCTATTGAAATCACTCAATATTTTACTGTTAATAATGCTAAACTTTTATTTGATGTGTTTTCTGAAAACATTGTGCCTTTACTATTCATAATATCAATTCTGGATTGTAGCATGTCTGGTTCACTTCAAGTGGTTCAAATGTCGGTGAGGGCAAGTTACCTGGAAAATTCCCCCCCCCCCTTGGAGTTTTGCCTTATCTTGAAAGATGAATGTCGTGTAACTCTATGCCCTAGGGATCCTGGGCTCATTTGAGCATCATTTCATTAATTGTCCATAACTTATTTTGCAGGATATTAATTATAAAAAAAATCTGGTTGTATCCAATTACCTGTTGCTGAACACACTTTAGATTTTACACTTGATCGTGACTTTACTCATGATATTACTAAATAACATGCACACATAAATATGTATCACATATTACGTGTGTTTCATATGAATTAGCATTTTTTCTAGACTTACTCGTGATTTTTCACTTCATCCTGCAAATGTATATTAACTAGTTTGTTTGCTGAACACGCTCCTACCTATTTCTCTTGATAATATTAACTCTGTATCAGTCTGTTTGCTGAATACTTTGAATGTTTATCTTGTATGTTTTTGATGCACTTTACTGCTAATCATCACTTGAATGGTTAGTGACATTTTGTTGATATATGGCTATCCTATACGTTTCTAAATTCATATTTAACTCCAACCCTATAGTTAAACATATGAATCTCAAGGGAACCTTGATTTTTCATTCCTGAGATTACACTTTATATTACAAAATTTCGTATGTAAATCAGTGTGTTTGTTGAACACACGCATGACTTTTTTTATATATATGTACGCTGTTTAACTGGCTTGGTTCTCCGCATCCCAATATGGGCATGAAATACCGTCAATTTCACTCAGAGACATTTCTATCAATCCTATTCTTCTTTTTGTTGTTTACCTTAGCCCTAGTAGTACCAACTTACAGTGGTGTTAGAGGATTCTTGTTTCTCCATCCCTTAAGGCCGGGCCTGAAGGACGGAAACTTTGGGTCCGATAGAGAACCAGGATGGATGACCAGCCTAATGCCTGGTATGAGCGTGATGTGGATGATTGTATGAGGGCGAGATGAATGATACGAAACAAAATAATGGAGCAATTGGTGGAATGCTGGCGGAGGAAACCAAAGTAAACCCGCCCAGTTCCGTGTCGTCCACCACAAATCTCACTTTGCGGTCGTCTAGGATTGAACGCGGGCCATCTCGTTGAGAGCCAAGCGGTCTAAGCACTTAGGCACGCCACGGCTTACAGTTTTCTTACCTGTCGTAAATCTACAACACAGGACTATCTGTTTTACTTCACTTCCGAAGCAGCCATTCAAAGGATTTTTACGCCCGAAGGAATACATCCCCCGCGCTGAGGTTAAAAACCTGACCTCAGGAATCAGAAGCTAGCATGTTAATCCTGGACCACGGAGGACGACGCTCATGGCTATATTGTATATTATATGTATATCAATTACTCTGTTTCTTGAATGCACTCGAGACTTTAACTTAATGTTAGTAAATTTCTATCTATTAGTGTGATTGCTATACAGACTATTCTTGATAAAAATAAAATAAAATAAATAAATAAATAAATAAATAAATAAATAAATAAATAAATAAATAAATAAATAAATAAATAAATAAATAAATAAATAAATAAATAAATAAATAAATAAATAAATAAATAAATAAATAAATAAATAAATAAATAAATAAATAAATAAATAAATAAATAAATAAATAAATAAATAAATAAATAAATAAATAAATAAATAAATAAAATCTGAAAATCTAATCCCGGTACCTAATTTCTTATACCGGGACATGATTTCCAAATTCTAATTTATGAACTACCAAATAAATACAAAATATACAATTTAAACAATAATTTTCAGATAATAAAAGAAAAACAATAATCTAAAAAAATTAAAACAAATTAAAATAGTAATACTAAATCTATATAAATTAATGAGTTTACAAAATTTACTTGTGATATTCTATTCATAATACAAACCTCTTCACTTACTAGTTAGCTGGCTTACTCGTGACTTGGTTTTGAAATTATAGATCTACAAGGACTAAGAACCGTTTTAATAATAAATTTATATGAATTCTTCTGTTTGCTGAGAATACTTCTGATCGCTCGATGTGTAAATTTGGCTTCAATAATTAAAACAAATAAATAAGCCTTTTAGTTAATTGATGGAAATTAATCATTTCTCCACACTAGCCGTTTATAGGCTAAGGTTTTTGATGGATAGAGTTAACATGAAAAATTCAATGCCATGGCCGGGATCTGAACCACGGATCTCCTGGTTTCCGTCCAGTCGCTCTTAACCGTTGAGCTACCATGGCCAACGTATCGTCCTGACAGTCAATTCTCCATTTGACTCATATATTTCCCCGATAGACCACTAGGGGCTCTCGCATCCGAGATACACCGTTTGTGGCGACTTACTATCGTAAGTACGAGTCCCAGGCTTCATCATTTAACTCTTATTATTTTAGTTAATTAATGGAAATTAGTCATTTCTCCACACTAGCCGTATATAGGCTAAGGTTTTTGATGGCATTGAATTTTTCATGTTCACTCTATATCCATCAAATAAATAAGCCTGGTAACAGGTTAAATAAATATCATACAGCAAATGAAAAAAAAAAAAGTAAATAAGAGCACAAATATAAATCAAGGAGTAAATAAAAAAGGTATCGGTCTGTTTATATTGGTCAGGCTGTTGCCCAGCTCCCACTCCCGGACGCGATCCCACTACTGCTAGACACGGAGACTTTTGGCTGCTGAGTTTCCCCCCCTAGCCCGGTTCATCTCTCCTTAGCCAACCTGGACACTCTGAGCTCCCCCAGGACATCCATGTTGATGCCCAGTTTAGTGCGGACGTCCAGTCGACGTGGGATTACTGAATACCAGGTCTCCTGTCCTCAAACCATCCTCGATACCTGGCCTCCAGAAGCTAGATTACAGGAACACGCCACCGCTCCCAGACATCAGAGCCAACCATTCGTTGGAGTCTTAAGCGCGGTGGTTCAATACCCGATGCCGCATAATATTTTTATGTTTAAAATAACCTTATGTTTCAGTAAAGGTAAAGAAATATTTATACTTCCTTCCTTATTGACCATAGTGTTATCAAATAAAGTTTGCCTCATAGATGTTATTTAGATATTATTCGACTGTGTAATGCTCAGGCAAATATCAATAAATTCGAACTCATCCTGGGATTTATTATCATAATATGTCATAACTGAAGCAGCAATGTACCCTTTCAATTTCATTTTCCAACACAATTATAGTTTTCTTTAGTAACATTGTCATGTAATTTTTTTTCAATTCTATGCACAACATTTTCTAATATTAGTTCTAAAGTGTCCTGGTACTCATGTGAACTTTGACGCGTTCCTTTGACATTCAGTTCATAAAACAATTTTTTTTTTTTTTTTTTTTTTTTTTTTTTTTGTATTTAAGATATGATGCAAAGTGTTTCTTGTCATATAAAACTTATGGAAGATCTTACTTGACAAGTTAAACATATAAAGTATCGGAATTTGAAGTTTCTTAGTTTTGAGAATTCTGTTAAGATTTTAATTGTGCAACTATAGTTCTGTGAAGTTTCCGATATACTATTTGTCTCTTTGGATGATTTAATGAAATGTTCATCTCTAGACGTTGCTTGTAACTAAACATCAGCACGTAGACCAGCTTTAAAATATTAACTTAATGGCTTCTTTTTGGACACCAATCGATATTGTGTATAGTGTAACCATCTTTGGAAATACAACTGGCCCTTAACCATATAATAATAATAATAACAATAACAATAATAATAATAATAATAATAATAATAATAATAATAATAATAATAATAATAATAATAATAATAATAATAATAATAATAATAATAATAATAATAATAATAATAATAATAATAATAATAATAATAATAATAATAATAATAATAATAATAATAATAATAATAATAATAATAATAATAATAATAATAATAATAATAATAATAATAATAATAATAATAATGTTATACGTCACATTAGTGGGTATATAGAGGACTTAGCGAGTCTAATTTATATACCACTCCCCTTAATAAGTGTCATTATGTTTTGTGTGAACAGAGACAGAAGCATCAATAGGGCTGAGTCGGTTTTGGGCCAAATGATTCTCCTTTTTACTTCCTTTACTGCTTTCCCAGAATAAATGTGAACACAAATATCACAGAGAAGCCCCCTAATCGGAACAGAGCTCCACGTGTTGGTGTTTTTGAACCGAGAGAGAATGAGAGATGGAGAAAAAAGAGGAAGAGCAGCAAGATTCCGGAGATGATGAATGAAAACAGATGAGGGTCCCTAACATTTCTAGATTGAATGTATCCGCCGAACACTGTCGCCTATCCTTCATCCCTGAAAATCACGACGATAAAGCAAATTCTGGATACAGTAAATGATGGACAATAAAGTTGCTGATAGAACGGAAACACCGTAACATTTCTATTACCACAGTTGTCTACAAGTTACACAATATCGATTGATATGGCAAAATTACGAGTTTTAAGCTCATCCATGTGCGAATTTTTAGTTACAAGCTATGTCGGGTAGTGAGAATTTCATTAAATTAACCAAAGAAACAAATAGAAAATGACAAAAACTTCATACTTATAGTTTACACACACACACACACACACACACACACACACACACACACACACACACACACACACACACACAATCTGACCAAAACACTCAAAATTAAAAAAAAAAATCAAATTCCAATAGTTAACCGGTTTAATTCATTGTCATGTAAGATATTCTAGGAAACACCTTGCATCTTATTTCTTCAAAATAAATAAATAGATAGATAAATAAATAAATAAAAATAAATAAATAAAAAGTAAATAACTAACTGATTAGTTGATTGTCAAAGAAACGTATTAGTTTGAGTACCAGGACACTCTAAGACTAATATTAGAAAATTCTATAGAATTGATGTAAGAACATAATGGCAGAACATGTATTACTATAGACAAATACAATTAATAGGATACATTTCTGCTTCAGTTATGACATATTATGCTAATAAATGCCAGGATGAGTTCGAAATTGTTGATATTTGCATGAGCATCATGCGATCGAGTAACAGCTGAATAATATCTATCACACGAGCTTTATCTATTAACACTAAGACCGATTAAGCAAAAAATATGAATATTTATTACCCTTTACTGAAATATAAAGTTACTTTTAACATAAAAAATATATTATGTGACAGCAGGTATTGAACCGTCACCCTTAAGTAGTCCAATGAATGGTTAGCTCTGCCGGCCGGGAGCGGTGGCGTGCTCCTGTAATCCAGCGTCTGGAGGCCGGGTATCGAGGAGGTTTGAGGTCAGGAGTCCTGTTGTTCAGTAACCCCGCGTCGACTGGACGTCCGCGCTAAGTTGGGCGTCAACATGGATGTCCTGGGGGAACTCAGGGTGTCCAGGTTGGCTAGGGAGAGATGAACCGGGCCAGGGGGGAAACTCAGCAGCCAAAAGTCTCCGTGTCCAGCAGTAGTGGGATCGCGTCCGGGAGTGGGAGCTGGTCGACAACCTGACCAACATAACCAGACCGATACCCTTTTTTACACAATGTACATAAAATTGTTGGTTTTATTTATTTGGTGTTTATTCAATGAAAATAAGGTGTCAATCACAATTAATCTTAGACATAGATATATCGAAAATAGATTTATTTACTTTAAGTTGTCCTAATTCAATATGTTTTATTGGTTACCTAATGCTGGCTTAAAAGTTTAGAATTCCCAAATGTACCTAATATCTATGTCAAACTTAAAAATACTCAATCAAAAACGAGTATCTATAACCTCATCATCCTGGCATCTCATATTGAATATATGTAAAGATAACGAACATGCGACGGCAGGTGGTGCAGCCTATCTCTGAGTTAACGACTTTTAACTGGGTACCTAGCTTTTGTTTGTTTAGATGCATGTACATCTATGAACAACAGAAAAAGTATTATTTGGAACGCCAAATTCGTCCAAGTCCTTCTCGTCACAGCGCCTAGTTTACACTATCCGCGATACATTTGTATAGCGGTAGTAACAAGTAGTCAGAAGTTCCAAATCACAATATTGCTGGCGCATATTATCAATAAACATTAACAAATACATTACTTAAACTTTTTCAACAACCATCAAACATTTAAAAATATTAAGATTATAAGCAATTAATAAACCTGCCACCTTCCCTCTGAATTCACTACAAAACTGTTGCAAAACGTCGGCACTCCTGTGGTGGGGTCGCAGTTTCACTGTTCTCAAATCATCCTCGATGCGCGGCCCTCAGACACTGGATTACAGAAGCACGCCACCGCTTCCGGCCGGCAGAGTTAACCATTCATTCGGCTCTTGAGTGCGACAGTTCAATCACTGGTGTCTCATAATATTTGTATGTTAAAATAATTTTAGTTTTTAGTGAAACATAAATAAACATTAATGTTTCTTACTTCTCGGCCATAGAGTTAGCAAATAAAGTTCACGTGATCATGAATGTACATGTAGATTTTTTAGGGAACAATCTGTGAAGCTTTCTTCTTATAGATTTGTGTAATTCGTAAACGCAATGTTGATAAGCGTGCTGCATAAAAATTAGATCTCTTTAAAAATAATTTACTTGAAATAGCATTTTGGAATTTTTGTGTGGCACATCAAACTTGTACGGTTTATTCCCAACAACCAGTAGTTAATAAAATAATAAATATGAATGACTTTTGAGTATCCATGGTCGAGTGAAAGCGGAGTTATAGGAATAAAAAAATAAACTAAATTTAGGATTAAAAACTACCATTATTTTAGCTCCATGCTTGAAACTATCTGATTAATAAATAAAATATCTATATCATATAAATAAGGCATACTTTGTCTCATATGTAATTATTAAAAGTAACCTAACAAGAGCTGTGTTATCCCGAAAAATTCTCGAGCGACTGCACGGTGAGTACTGACCACTTATTAGCTAAACTTAGTTGTATTTTAGATACACAAGACCCTCTAAATAACACATCTTTACTGCTTAATATCTTTGGATCTGCACAAAGGGACTCGTATTTGTAATAATTGCATGGAATGTGCAATAAGGTAAGGCTATGTAGTACAATATTTAGATTTACTTTTCGCTTCCCCTAATGCACTGTTCACTAACATAATGAGAATATACCTTTAATGAATCAAATGTAATGAGAAGTTTCTATTTATACAAATATTATTCGAATTTTCTATTCCTTCTATTCTATTCCAAACGGCAATTGCATTTGTATTAGTAACATTGAACGAAACCTTAGATTGTCAACAGAGAATCACTGGTTATCAGACTATAAACTGTAGTCACTGAATTCTTTTTGGAATGTGCCTTTTCTACATGCTTCACAATTAATTGGGAACTGGCAATTTAATTCTAATTATTTATAGTTAGTAAGCTAAAGAAAGGAAGAATAATAATTCCTCTTAAAGATGACAGAACTTGATGCTATCGTAGTTTCATTATGTTCAAAACTTTCCTTCCTGTTGCGCGTTCACGAAATTTTCGAAAACTTAAAAATACTCCTCATATTACTATTAAAATATTAAATAGTAGATACAGATTAATATCAGTTAATCCGTTTATTGAAACCACTCAATATTTTACTGTTAATAATGCTAAACTTTTATTTGATCTGTTTTCTGAAAACATTGTGGCTTTACTATTCGTAATATCAATTCTGGATTGTAGCATGTCTGGTTCACTTCAAGTGGTTCAAATTTCGGTGAGGGCAGGTTACCTGGAATGCCCTCCCCCCTTTGGGATTTTACCTTATCTTGAAAGATGAATGTCGTGTAACTCTATGCCCTAGGCAGCCTGGGCTCATTTGAGCATCATTTCATTAATCGTCCATAACTTAGTTTGGAGGATATTAATTATAAAAAAATCTGGGTGTATCCAATTGTCTGTTGCTGAACACACTTTAGATTTTACACTTGATCGTGACTTTACTCCTGATATTACTAAATAACATGCACACATAAATATGTATCACATATTACGTGTGTTTCATATGAATTAGCATTTTTGCTGGACTTACTTGTGATTTTTCACTTCATCTTACAAATGTATATTAACTAGTTTGTTTGCTGAACACGCTCCTACCTATTTCTCTTGATAATATTAACTCTGTATCAGTCTGTTTGCTGAATACTTTGAATGTTTATCTTGTATGTCTTTGATGCACTTTACTGCTAATCATCACTTGAATGGTTAGTGACATTTTGTTGATATATGGCTATCCTATACGTTTCTAAATTCATATTTAACTCCAACCCTATAGTTAAACATATGAATCTCAAGGGAACCTTGATTTTTCATTCCTGAGATTACACTTTATATTACAAAATTTCGTATGTAAATCAGTGTGTTTGTTGAACACACGCATGACTTTTTTATATATATGTACGCTGTTTAACTGGCTTGGTTCTCGGCATCCCAATATGGGCATGAAATACCGTCAATTTCACTCAGAGACATTTCTATCAATCCTATTCTTCTTTTTGTTGTTTACCTTAGCCCTAGTAGTACCAACTTACAGTGGTGTTAGAGGATTCTTGTTTCTCCATCCCTTAAGGCCGGGCCTGAAGGACCGAAGCTTTGGGTCCGATAGAGAACCAGGATGGATGACCAGCCTAATGCCTTGTATGAGCGTGAAGTGGATGATTGTATGAGGGCGAGATGACTGATACGAAATAAAATAGTGGAGCAATTGGTGGAATGCTGGCAGAGGAAACTGAAGAAAACCCGCCCAGTGCCGTGTCGTCCACCACAAATCTCATTTTGCGATCGCATAGGATTGAACGCGGGCCACCTTGGTGAGAGCCAAGCGGTCTAAGCACTTAGGCACGCCACGGCTTACAGTTTTCTTACCTGTCGTAAATCTACAACACAGGACTATCTGTTTTACTTCACTTCCAAAGCAGCCATTCAAAGGATTTTTACGCCCGAAGGAATACATCCCCCGCGCTGAGGTTAAAACCGTGACCTCGGGAACCAGAAGCTAGCATGTTAATCCTGGACCACGGAGGACGACGCTCATGGCTATATTGTATATTATATGAATATCAATTAATCTGTTTCCTGGATGCACTCGAGATTTTAACTTGATGTTACTAAATTTCTATCTATTAGAGTGATTGCTATACAGACTATTCTTGATAAAAAAATAAAATAAATAATCTGAAAATCTAATCCCGGTAATTAATTTCTTATACCGGAACATGATTTCCAAATTCTAATTTATTAACTACCAAATATATACAAAAAATACAATTTAAACAATAATTTTCAGATAATAAAAGAAAAACAATAATCTAAAAAAATTAAAACAAATTAAAATACTAATACTAAATCTATATAAATTAATGAGTATACAAAATTTACTTGTGATATTCTATTCATAATGCAATACTCTTCTCTTAGTAGTTTGCTGGCTTACTCGTGACTTGGTTTTGATATTATAAATCTACATGGATTACGAACCGTTTTGATATTACATTTATATGAATTCTTCTGTTTGCTGAGAATACTTCTGATCGCTCGATGTGTAAATTTGGCTTCAATAATTAAAACAAATAAATAAGCCTTTTAGTTAATTAATGGAAATTAATTATTTCTCTACACTAGCCGTTTATAGGCTAAGGTTTTTGATGGAGAGTTAACATCAAAAACTCAATGCATGGCCGGGATTTGAACCACGGATCTCCTGGTTTCCGTCCAGTCGCTCTTAACCTTTGAGCTACCATGGCCAACGTGCCGTCCTGATAATCAATTCTCCATTTGACTCATATATATTCCCCGGTAGACCACTAGGGGCTCTCGCATCCGAGATACATCGTTTGTGGCGACTAACTATCCTAAGTACTTCAGTCCCAGGCTTCATCATTTAACTCTTATTATTTTAGTTAATTGATGGAAATTAATCATTTCTCCACACTAGCCGTATATAGGCTAAGGTTTTTGATGGCATTGAATTTTTCATGTTGACCTATCCATCAAATAAATAAGCCTATTAACAGTTTAAATAAATATCATACAGCATATGAAAAGAAAATAAATAAAAGGACAAATATAAATTAAGAAGTGAAGGAAAAAAGTATCGGTCTGGTTATGTTGGTCAGGCTGTCGCCCAGCTCCCACTCCCGGACGCGATCCCACTACTGCTAGACACGGAAACTTTTGTCTGCTGAGTTTCCCCCCTGGCCCGGTTCATCTCTCCTTAGCCAACCTGGACACGCCGAGCTCCCACAGGACATCCATGTTGCTGCCCAGCTTAGTGCGGACGTCCAGTCGACGTGGGGTTACTGAACACCAGGACTCCTGACCTCAAACCTCCTCGATACCCGGCCTCCAGACACTGGATTACAGGAGCACGCCACCGCTCCCAGCCGGCAGAGCTCACCATTCATTGGACTACTTAAGGGTGACGGTTCAATACCTGCTGTGACTTAATATACTTTTTATGTTAAAAGTAACTTTATATTTCAGTACAGGATAATAAATATTCGTGTTTTTTTATTTATCGGTCATGTTGTTAATAAATAAAGATAGTGTGATAGGTATTATTCAGCTGTTACTCGATCGCATGATGCTCAGGAAAATACCAGCAATTTCGAACTCATCCTGGCAATTATAATATATAACGTCTAAAGCAGCAGTACTTAATTTTAATTCCACAATTATATTTGTCTTCAATGGTATTTGTTATGTTCAAACAGTTTATATGGATATGATGTTTATTCATCCAAAATAAGGAGTCAATCACATATGCTTATTGAAAATATATTATTTACTTATCTTTATTAGTTCAAGCTTTGTCATTAATTACCTAATGCTGACTTAGAAGTTTGGAAGTACCAAATAACCCTAATATCTATATCGAACGTAAGAAATTAATCAAAGGACGATTATCCATAATCTTTTCATCCCGGCATCTCACTTCGATATACCGGCTCCTTATATTGACTCACTGTCACTGTATGGTATTCTGATATTCTTTTCTGGGAACCCTGTAATATTAGCGGCAGTGATAAGTTATCAGAAGTTCTGAACATATTAGTAAACCATATTATTAATAATCATAAACAAATACATTACTTAAGCTTTTTCAACAACAAACTATTAAATATATGAAATAGTTTGGAATGCACGGCATTACTCTACCTGCCACCTTCCGTCTATATTCACTATAGCCAGTGGCGGCTCGTGCCGAAATATCACAGCGTGCTGCGGGAAAAAATCCATGCAACTCACCTAGTTTCGAAAAATGTAGTCTATGCGCCAATGTTCCTTCGTGGTATAAACAGAATTTGTACTTCCTTTCATTTTTAGCTCAATTTTTATATCGGGTGTTGGTCTCTCTAACACTTTTATACTAAGCCTTTCTTCTAATTCTCTCCTTGAAAAGGGAGTCTTCAGAAGTTCATTAACCGTGTTCATTATTTATTGGTTAAAGTTTTCATTGTATAAAATTATTCATACACTGAATAAAGTGAGTTTATAACATGTTTTACACTCTCACACAAAATAAAAAAATCTGCCCGCCTGGGTTGCGTAGATGGTTAGCATGTCTGCCTCATGTTCAAAAGGTCCCGAGTTCGAATCTAGGTTAGAGTGAGTTACCTGGATAAGGTTTTACGGGGTTTTCCCTTATCCTGAAAGACGAATGTCGGGTAACTCTAAGCTCTACGGACCCTGGGCCCATTTGAGCATCATTTCACCCATTCCATTCATCGTCCGATATGACTTAACGTTGGAGGACGTAAATTACATATATATATATATATATATATATATATATATATAATCAGCCACTAAATAACGTTACACAAAGGAATATCGTACTTGGATACAATGCGAGCATGCGAACCACATGCACTTGTTATGAGGGATTTTCGTTATGGTCGCGGGAATGCAGTATGATGCCAACAGGATAATTGCATCACAAACAATCTGCCCTGCGATTTAATAACCATTAGGTATTGGATCTTATATAAGTATGAGTAGCTGGCATACTTAATTTATAAGAGTACTCACTCAAACTCTTTGATGTTCACCTTCCTTCAAAAGCACTTTTCTACCCTAAATTCGGGTCATTTTCAGTGAAGTCTGCTCCAACTACTGCATGAGAACGTTCGTCTGCCTCTCCAAAAAAAATAAGGCTCCGCCCATCGGAGGTCTACTGATTTCTGATGCCAACCTTTGGAACTGGTACATTGGTACAAATCTTACTGGCCACAGATGATTGGTTGTCACCTGTGATATTAACAGGTTGAAATTGCATCGTCTCTGGGTGTGAAGAAGTTAAACTGTTGGATGTTTGTTGAGGAAAATGTACTTCCTCTTCTATCTCCGTTTCTGGAACGATACCGTGGTTACCAGCTGTCTGTTGAAGTAGATGTACTTTCTCTTCCAACTGCTTGATGGGTGTCCTAGATTGGTTGAAATCTGAGTTATTTTTGGAGCAGACTTCACTGAGATGACCCGAATTTAGGGTAGAAAATTGCTTTTGGAGGAAGGTGAACATTAAACAGTTTGAGTGAGTATTCTTATAAATTAAGCATGCCAGCTACTCATACTTATATATGAAATAGGTATATTTCACTTTTAATACTTTGACAATTCTTCTTAATAAGATATTGGATCTGTTTACGTAAGAAGGATGGAACTATTTTCTAGAACTAAAATATAAAGCAATGATAGATTATTAAATGATGTTCAATTGATATTCAAGTTCTACAGCTATGAGTGTTGGTGGCCTTGCTTCACCGCGCAGCGAATGAACACCTCGCAACACCCAGATGCAGCACGCATTTGTGCGAAAATCTAGGGAACTTAGGACATCAGGGAGGCAAGAGGGGAAGGTTGTACGCATGCGCAATAACTGATTACCGAGTTTGCTGGCTCTCAGCACGTTGAAGTCAAGGATGTGTTCCATTAGATTCACAGGTGTTTTCCATGCATTAAGAGTTCATTATTGGTCGTACTCGATTTCTTACACTTGCAATAATGCATTGTTATTTACATAGTTGTTTAAAATCTCTACAGTATGATTTATAAAACAGAAAAGAGAGTGCTGCAGCACGTACGGACGAGCCGCCCCTGACTATAGCGCTGTTGCAAGACGTGGGCTACTTCTGTATTGGGATCGTAGTTTCGATGTCCTCAAACCATCCTCGATATTTCAGTCTTTTTTTGAGGTTAAAAATAATTTTATATTTCAGTGAAACATAAATATTCATGTTTTACTTATCGGCCAAAGTGTTAGCAAATAAAGCTCATGTGATCATGAATGTATATGTTGATATTTCAGGGAACAATCAGTGAAGCCTTCTTCTTATAGATTAGTGTAACTGGTAAACGCAATTTTGAAAAGTGTGCTGCAAAATTTTATATCTCTTTAAAACATGATTTACTTGCAATAGCTTTTTGGATTTTTCAGCCAATTCCGGGATATCATTGTAATTGGTTTTAATTTTTGAATAATTGATGGTTTTTAAGTGCTATTCAGTTGTTCCTCACGACGTCATGGAGAGACTTATTAGACCAGTATGTAGTGACTCAGTTTTTATATATCTGACTATTGATACCATTTGCTCCACACTCACTGCGTCTTCAACTAAATGTGAAGCAGGACAAATTTTGCTGAGGTTTATCTACTCTACCA
This sequence comes from Mantis religiosa, assembly GCA_030765055.1. NCBI lineage: Eukaryota > Metazoa > Arthropoda > Insecta > Mantodea > Mantidae > Mantis > Mantis religiosa. The sequence continues at coordinate 90,983,454 of CM060954.1, read as the reverse complement.
TAAAGTTGGTAGAAACATAAGATATCATAAGAATAATTTTTAAACATTATACAGAAATAAACAATAATTGGTATGAGCAGTCTTTTGAATGTGAGGCGCAATACCCTTTTTAGTTGTGCAATTCGAAATGGAGGTTTTTCTGCTTAGAAGGAATTAAACACATTCATTTATGTCTTATTTCTGCTAACTTCCTTCCTTCTTATGTTTAAAGATTTCCTGCAGTGCATAACCTCAACGGTGACCACTGTCTTTTGAATTTAGAACAATGTTTTCCTCTAGAAAACAAAGGCCTTCCTCTTTTCGCTAAGCGCTGTTGCGTCAGGTTTGTTAACCGTAATTAACGGATCCAATAATTAACAAGTCAACAACAAGCAATGAACCGAGCATGACGTAATGGCGTTTACTTTTTCTCGGACTCGTGTTCATTTCCCACACAAATAGCGCACAGCAGCTGAGAGAGTTGGACATGGCTGACTCTGTTAGGGTTGCGGAAGACGTGGGAGGCCCTGCTCTTGGCACCGCAGCAGGCCTTGCACTGGCTGTGCAGGTATTCTCGTTGTTCGTGACAGCAGATCACTGGTGTTGGGATTCACATGTAGCTGCCCTGAGAGTACAACTCCCTTTGGATGCTGAAGATACTAAGAGGTTCAGTCTACCGCGACTGGAATCAGGTTAGTCCATTTGGATATCCCGGCGCTGGTGTTGACTTATGTATATAAATTGCTATTTCTGTGGATCACTTGTACAGTTTTGTGGGATGCTTAGCTCTATGCTGTGATTTTAATCAAGTTTCATTGTACTACTGATTAGAGGGATGTCAAGAATTCCCTTATGGAGCGGTTTTCGCAAAATGCCTTACTACAAACAAAATGCAGTCATTAGTTAGTCAACAGCCTAAATCAGTTCGAGATCAAATTAGTCACAATTTACTAATTTTAGGTCGCTAAACACAAAAGTGCTCTTCATTTCTTTAGATTGGTTCTCAGTTCTACAATACTCAGTTCAGAAATTCCTTTAACGGGGTTTGTGACTGTGTGATACAGTGTTTCAGTGACATCAACATAATGGGATTTGGATAAAGTCTCAAAATGCCACGTAAGTGTTATAATAAGCCAAATAACTTCGCTTATATGTAGGGAAATTCCTATTAGATCGCAAAGGGTACAGTTAACTCTTATGATTAATCTTCATTTTGGTTGCAAAGTAGGTGATCAAGAAAACTGTTTACATCTCATATTTGTTGTCGCAGTTGTTCCATGAACTATGCTAGTAGCTAAATGGAAACGGATGATCTATATGCTAATGATCTGTAGGGAACAAAAGCATACTTATGTATGATTATTTCCTTTATTGGAATGAATAGTAAGATCAAACACACTTTAGCTTAACCAAGTGCCACATTAGCCATCCTCCCTGTATCCCAGAGCCATTACTTACCGATACCTGTTCCTCCAGCCTCCTATATCCTGAATTTTGACAGTGGATACAAAACATCATCACCACTATCTGACAAATCAATACTGTAAACATCTCAAGATGCACACTAGTTCCTGATACATAACTTTCAGAAACTGTAAACTGACTCAAACTCAACTAACATGTGAGTGACTTAGATCTGTCTAAGAATAAGGCCGAGTTTTGGTATGTTGGCATGGGTGGAATGTACTTGAAAAAAATGTACATAAAAATAAATAGCTTTCGAGTTTTTTTCAACACTCACTACATTTTTCTAAGCAACAAAATGATGTTGTTTTTAATATTGTGGCTGTATTGATGGTCACTGCGAGCATGCAACATAATCCAGATGAGTGGTGACTTTTATGGACTCCTCTAAACAGCCTGAAAGTTACTGATGGCCTAAGTAGTTTAAGGTCATTGCCCGTGTAGAAAGCATTCGAACTCAATTTTGATATGATATTCGCTATTTTGAGGCCTGCGCACATACCATTACTCTTATGAGAGAAAATAAACACGTATGGCTTGTTTGTGCTTCTTGGAGGTACTAACCAGCCTGAAAACATAATAAGTAAAGTTACAAGTCCACAAATGAAGCAAATATTGATGTAATGTTGTTCTATATACGTTCTCAATTACTTGTAGAAATATCTGCACTTATACTGCAACAGCCTGCACTATTCATCACTGAAATACGAGCGTCGTTTTTCTCAACCTCCTATAGGCTATACATAGAAAACAATTATTTTATTACCAAACGTTTTGTACACTAATAATTATTTTTCAACATAAGCACCCAAAAGATTGAGACATTTATCATACCTGTGGACAAGCTTTGCAATGCCCCCTTCAAAACAAAACGTTGCCGCCAATTATTTCAAATGAGCATTAACGTTGTTGATGCATCCATTTTGTGATTGTCGTTTTGTTTCCGGTGTGTCGTTGATTGATTTCAAACGTGCTCTCCTTCATCGTGATAGCGGTCGAGGAAATTCAAAGCTGACCGTTATCACAATGAAGGAGAGAGCTGTTTGAAATCAATTGTTATTGGAGATGAAACTTGCATCCAATCCAATTTTGGGATTTAGCACTTCTTAACTGCTCCCTGGATCCGCTTATGTCTGCGGTAATGCTTTTCATTGGACGTTTTACGTAACTTTACGAGTCACTTTTTAGTGCTTGGGATGTAACTCTTGAAAAACAATGACACTGACTTTTTTTCTGTTCAATAGTTTGTATTTATTGTAGCGAAGTTGTATAGCAAGACGTTGGAGAACACACAAGAAAAATATAGGCTTCTTTCGCAAGATTTTCCTTGTTCACTTTTCTATAACTGACTTTCTACTATCTGCTTCTTCTTAATAGAGATACACCTTCATCACACATTAACATATTTCATTGGAAGTAGCTATAAAATAGTATAGTGGACTGAAGCCGATAGTCAGACTTTTAAAACTTGCATCCAATGTGACAGCCATACCTTTGTTCATTTAAAAAGTATATGTGAAAATGTAAACCAATAAAAAAAATACCTTGGAATTTATAAGCCCACAAATGGCGTGTTTTAATAATACCTATATATTTTACATAATGTCATTTTGTCTATGTTTTACAGTTTGTCATTCACTCAAAAGTTATTCGCAAAAAAAAAAGCTGCATATATAAATGGCAGTTTATAATATCGTTTATAAATGATAGTTTGAGGACATACTATTTTGTGAAATCTTTGAATCTTTTGTGAAATCTTTTTGCCAAACCTAGAGCGATTGGGAAGACTAAATACAAAGTTTGACATTTAACACGTTTTCGTCATTCAGTTATACTGTTCCCTCTTCCTTTCTCTGTCACACTCACACACATACACGGTTACATAGGACTTCTACCTTTTTAATTCTGTGAAGCTCAAAAGTTTATTTCCAGTGAAATCTCAGTATCATATTTTTGGTGAAATACAATATTTTCTTTACTTACTGCAGGTAAGAGGTAGGTAGAATTAAAATACGAGGGCTGTTCAATAAAGAATGATCATAATTTTTACGGACATAATTTTTCGCACTAAAATTCAATCTTATTATATTCTGTTAGCTTAATGTGAAACAGACACGCCGTGATAGTTTCATTGTTGGTACTCCTGGTTCTCGCCTGTGAGAACAAGGCAAATTCCGACATGTTCAGTATCGCCTACCGCTGCAATGAAGGTAACATGCAGTTAAAGTTGATGTTAGAGGAAGATCCGGAGTTTCTTTCAAACGAATCACTGCTGATGAAACTTGGCTACATCACTTTGATCCTGAGAGCAAACAGCAAAGCTCAGTGTGGAAATCTCCTTCATCACCAACCCCTCCAAAAAGCAAAAGTGGTTGCTTCTACTGGGAAAGTTATGGTCATCTCATTCTTTGAAATATATATCCGCCTCGCAAGCGTGGTGGTAGCATGTCTGCCTCACGTTCAAGAGGTCCCGAGTTCGAATCTCGGTCAGGGTGAGTTACCTGGATAAGGTTTTTTCCGGGTTTTTCCCTTATCCTGAAGGACGAATGTCGGGTAACTCTAAGCTCCAGGAATCCCGGACTCATTTGAACATCATTTCACCCATCCCATTCATCGTCCGATATGACTTAACGTTGGAGGACGTGAAATACAAAAAAAAAAAAAAAAAAAAAAAATGATATTCTTGAAATGGTTTATCAGCATGTTGTACCAGCACACACATCAGTAACTGGACAATACTACAGGGATGTCCAAACATTTCAAGTCTATATCAGGCACAAAAGACCACATTTCCATGAAGCCGGCTGGATGCTGCCAATGTTGTTGCTGAATAACTTGCAAATATCAACGTGAAGTGCATCCCTCACCCTCTCTATAGTCCAGATTTAGCCACATGTGACTTTTTTCAGAATTGTCGGCACAATATTGAATATTAATATCACTCTGCCTTTCCCAGTCATTCAGTTGTTGCTGGAGACCATGAAAGAAAGTAATTTCAAAGTTAACAAACCTAGCCGACTACCTTATAGATGAGGCTGTCACTTCAGCTTGCTGTATATACTTTTAACTAGAATTAAATGTTTAATAAGGCCATTTCCACAAATATTAAATTTGATTAACATGAAATAGAAAGAAAAACAAGCTTCAGCAACATAATTTCATAGAAGTTACATTAAAATAAATGATTGTGGCAGAGAAAGTCATGTAATTGTAACCGATTAACAATTCAATTTTCATATTCAGCTTTTGGAGGGGGTAGAGAGGAATAACTTATTTTAACTTAAATATTACCAACTTCTCCATTTGTCGAATGTAAAGAATCTTAAGATTAGGTTTATTCATACATAGGGTCTTCCAACCACTGGAGTTCAGCACAGTAGGCCTTTTGTGACACCTGGGAGGAAGGGATGAAGGGGAGGCTCGAAGGGTGACCAGATCTAGACGACACAGCAAAAACTCCACTGTTCCGTCGCAATGTACTAATTGCCTCCGCGCGTTCCAAAACCTTGAAACATATGGAGATCAAAGGAAATGTCAGGAATAGGAAATCATTGTAGAAGAACAACCATTGCAGCATATTCATAATGACTTAAAGGATAGGGGGTTAGGTTAAGAGTGGCTTGTCCTCGGGAAAAAAACAAAGAACCTCCAAAATTCCAGTTGTACACATTACTGCGGAGCGTTTTCGCTCGACCGCTGATAAGCATTACTTAGGTACACTATTACAATGTGAATTTTTAAATTATACATTATTGATGGGATTAATTTTACATCACAGAGAACTTCGTTTCAAAAGGGCAGCCAGGAGAACAAATTAAGACATTTCATATCACTGTTTGCCAAGCTAGCAAGTTCCCACTTCGAATCATGTTATAAAACAACTGTAAAAGAGGAATATTGGATCTGAAAATCCTCACTGCAATATAATATATACCAGAAAGCAATGAATTATAATATCCCAAAGAAATTCTCGTCGTGCCTTTAACCTCTCGTCCATTTTAACCATAATCATCCACAAAGTGCCTTCCTGAGGGTTGCAATTTCTGTGCAAACGATACCTTCTGCAGATGCTTGAAAAATCATTGGAGCCTGAGCTGTGAAACTTATTCTAGCATTGGCATCAAAATATTTTCAAAATTATCATGATGAAGGTATAAAAATCTAATAACTGAGATATCTTAATCTGCGTTTTGAAACATTACCTAATAACAATATGTTCTTTCACACTTGCCATGTGTAGACTAAAAGTAGTTCGATTCAGGTGGGATTTGAATCAGGTATTTTCGGATTTCCTTTCTGTTTCTCTAATCAGCAACAGAAAATATCATGAAAACATTATGGTACGGCATTAAATACCTAGCAAGGCATTCTGAAAGAATAATTAGTATTGATTGACCTAATAGTAATTAACAATGAAACCCAGTACCTAAATTACTTGCAATGTCGTAGGTCATTGGGGTATTTGAATTTGAGGACGTCTTGTGGTTTACCAGTTAGGGAATATGGACCGGAGTGTTGTCATGGTAGCTCAGTTGATTAGAGTCATGGCATAGCAAGGCAAAGATTTGAGGATAAAATCGATATTGCATTGACTTTTTCGGTGTGGTTCTACCTTTGTTGCAGCTCCGCGATTACCATTTTCCTCGCCCTCCAATGTCGATGCTACTGAATTCAGCCGCTGCGAGCGTTATGACGGAGATCTGGCCGCTGCTTATGTGGTCTGGGTCGCTGCCCGTAGACCACCCTATCGTGCGGAACACGGATCCAACAGGACAGCATGTGACCAAGGCTGGGAATATAATACCACTCAGGGTTACCACTCCTTATCAGCTCAGGTAAGTGTTAACCTGCTATATTTCTCAATCTCTTTAATTTCAAGTGCATTAGCTCGTACTTCCTCTCCAGAAATCTACAGTATTCACCTTTATTGATGTAAAATATTTCAAAGATGCTCTTTCGAACATCAAGACAGTAAAATAAAGTTTGTATGGATATGGGTCAGAAAATCATTTCTAAGATAGCTATTAAAAATTTGCTCCATCGTTGACAGTAGTAATAATTAAATAAGTAATTAAATTGTCCCCTGATGGATTGATTTTTCTTTGGTTGTTTGTTTGCACAGTATTCAGAATATAATGTATTCGTTAAGTGAACAGACCTATTATGTGTTTCACAGGGGAAGGGTTCTGGAGTCTAGCTAATCAGATGCCGTATCACACTCAGCGTTGCCAGCTTGTTACCCCACTCCTTTTATATTTTCCTCTCTCTCGCACACTCATACAACATGCAGGTCTGCTTGGCGCTAGACGTAAGAGTAAACGAATTATATTTTACAAACTTTTACAATGATGCAGTTGCCAAAATTAAAATTGGAAAAAGCATTTTCGCAAATTATGTATATTTTAAATGCTATAACTATAATTATAGTTTATGAATTACCTGCTTTTGTAATACAAATGCGGGACACACTTGTTTTACCTACACCACACGCTTCAGCAGTAAGCCGTTGAGCATTTTTGGAATCTATCTGATTTATATATTCCTCATTGCCCAATTTTTTTAAGAACGTGCACACATTAGAAACAATACTTCGAGCATGACTTCGCAATAATTGCCTTTTTGACTCGTCACTAAATTCACCGCAAGAAGTCATTGCACTATTTAACTCTTACTCTACTGTTGTGTAAAGAACAGCTGAATGATATTGATCTGAACTCTACAGAGTAAAAAAAAAAACACTTCTTATCCAGCATTCATTCATAAACATAAGCATTGCACAGGCTAACAGGAAATGAAATGTTTGCTCTTTCTCAAATTTAACACCTTGACTTATTCACAGTAATTCTTTTATCACGTCATGTCAGTAGTTTAAATTTCAGTTCTGAGTAATGAAAAGTATATGTACATACACACCAACCACTTTGAGCTCTAGAGTAAATTGAGATTACGAACCATTCATAAACAAAGATATAATGTGACCAGACACGTTCTGCCAGGGCAGCAGGAAATTTACTGTTTCCTCTCGCTCGAACTGGATTTTTCAAAGTAATTCTTTTATCACGTCATGTCAAACATATACGTTTCCGTTCTGAGTAATTACAAATATACGTACACGCATACATGATATTCATTACAGTGCTTACGTCGTGATTTATTATTAAAATACAGGTAATGTTGTTTTATTTATTTGTATTAGAAAAACTATTTGGGCTAAAAATATGGGGTTTTCATGGTTATGTTAGATACATTACTCTCTACCATCCAAATGGACCAGTTTTGGCGAAATCTGAGTTTTTGTCTTAGCGCGAATAGTATTCCATACACATTGATTAGGTTTGCGCTCCTCACACACCACTTAGCGGGAATGCAGTACGACAACACTGCAGGGCCCCCATTGGTTGCTCACCTAGTAGCGCTCAAGGAAAAACACCTTCCCATTTGAAACACATAATATATGTACTATAAGAATGTGTTTGGCCTTGCAGATGACAATGCGTCACGAACGCGTGAGCTTTATGCAGAACCTTATTCACAAATATATATATATATATATATATTCATTTGAGAAAGAGTTACGAATCATTGGCCGTGAAGAACGAGTCCTTTGTGATACGGACCAAACTCATCAAATAATTCAAAAAGGATTTCAGTAAAGGAAGGTGTTAGTCACGTGATTACCTAGAGATCTGCATCTGTATCACTTTCTATGGGTGTAAGTATTATAGGTGGCAGACTTAGAATCAAGAAGAAGGTGTTGCCATCATAGTTACAAAATTGTGCCTCATTCGTGAATTTCTTAGCATATATATACCTTGTCAACTGATGTTGCCGAGTTTACTTGCCACGGTATCTTCTCTTTCTGCAATGTTCATGGCTGAGTGCATGAAAATCATTATGAAGTACGACAGGAACTCAGAACTTTCTTTACGTGATTTCAAAATGGTAAAGTGAATTATAGTGACATTAATTGTTGAAATAATGCAAAAGGCATGAATATCATTACAAAAACAAATCTAGTCTCTTTTGTGCAGAATATTACCAACCACACACAATCTCAGGAAACAGGAAGGAATACAAGTGTTATTTGTGATTGGATGTGGTGTATAAGTAATTTTTTAAATAAAGTAAATCCTAACAATAGTATAACACAGTCTACAATTAAAAAATTGTTAAATATTTTCAATAAAACAGGAACCGTGAAAAGCAAGAGAAAATAAAACAGTCTGCTCTAAATAATAAAGATGCTCATTATATATGCACAAGGCAGATAATAGTGCATTGTAGTAGCATTCAAGCATCATTTTATAACACATATAATGAAATTTCTTAAATGGCGCACATAAAAAAGAAAGCAAATGTTAAATGAATTAAGTGAAGATCACTTTGGCGGAAGAACTGAATTCTATAAAGCGTTAATGAGTTGAGTAACTAAAGTTCAGGGTTTACAAGATCTGGACAGCCAAGAAGACAATCATCCGGGGCAGTTTACTTGGTTACCGCAAAACTGGATCATTTATCGCTGAAATAAACCTAAGCATAGATGTTTTTCGCTGTTTTTCTCTATTTATTGTCGCTGTTTATCGTCGCATTGCTGAGACAGGAACCATTGCACCACGGACTATTGATCGAGAAAGACAAGAGTTGTTCGTACAACTGAACGTGAAGAACAGATGTTAAAGTACGTCGAAGATGATACAGGTATCAGTACAAAACAATTGGCTGTGGCATCTGGTACATCATACGTGACAGCATGGAGGGTACTTAACGAGCAGCTCCTGTATCCATATCATATTCTATGTGTGCAAGGCCTTTCTCCTGCTGCTTATCCACCACGGGATAACTTTTCCGATGGTTTTTAGCACAAATAGCCAATACATTGTTTCGTCAGTTTTGTTTTCAAACGAGGCAACGTTTGGAAGAGATGGAATTACTAATTTCCACAACGCACATGTATGGTCAGAGAGTAATCACCATGCAGTACTTCAGACTAGACATTAGCAACAGTTTAGTCTTAATGTGTAGGCTGGCATTGTAAGGGACTGTCTGGTAGGTCCGTACATTTTTACCAGCACTGGTCCTGTCTACAGGGAATTATCCAACACACCCTTCCCGACACACTTCACCAAAATGTTGCCCCTGGAAATGATAAAAAAAAACATGTGGTTTATGCATGATGGGTCTCTGGCACATTTTAGGCACATTACTCGAGATGTACTGACTGTTATCTACCATGACCAATAGATAGGCAGAGGAGGACCAGTTCCATGGCCTGCACGTTGTCCCGGCCTCAATCCTGTGGATTTTTTGCCTCTGGGACATCTTAAATCATTGGTTTATGGAGCTACCATCCCGGATGCACAAACACTTCATCAACGTGTCATGGAAGCCTGCGAAACCATTTGCCACCATCCCTGAGTTTTTGCAAGAGTACGACATTCCATGACTCGACGAGTATAAGCATGCATAAAAGCAAGAGGTGAACATTTCGAGCATTTATTATGAGTATTGTGTGTTATAAGTGTGCCACTGTATTGAACATCTCCTAACGAGAAAACAAAGGATTATTGGACATATGCAGGCACGTATTCAGAAGTCAATTCCCGCGGGTGTCCAAAAAGTCTAGTTGAATTATTTTCTTTTAATAAATAATTAATCAGGGATGTGTTTTTATCATATTAGTAAAAAATAAAAACACATGTAATATATTATATTCACATGACTTTCTCCACCCAAGCTTCTACAAATTGTTCTTCAAAAAGTTTGTTTTTGTCTTGCTTCTTTGGATAAAGTCTGTAGAAAGGCCTTGCACATTGCACGTTTTGTTCTTATATCTGGGATAAAGTGATATAAACAGCAGATATTTAAAAAGCGAACCACTAATTGATGGATTTGAAGTATTAGTTCTTGAATGAAAAAGGGAATAGGAACTTAGAAGTTAAAAATTACATACCTTTAAGTTAGTACCTGGGAATTCTAATCAACAAATTATAATAATAATAATAATAATAATAATAATAATAATAATAATAATAATAATAATAATAATAATAATAATAATAATAATAATAATAATAATAATAATAATAATAATAATAATAATAATAATAATAATAATAATAATAATAATAATAATAATAATAATAATAATAATAATAATAATAATAATAATAATAATAATAATAATAATAATAATAATAATAATAATAATAATAATAATAATAATAATAATAATAATAATAATAATAATAATAATAATAATAATAATAATAATAATAATAATAATAATAATAATAATAATAATAATAATAATAATAATAATAATAATAATAATAATAATAATAATAATAATAATAATAATAATAATAATAATAATAATAATAATAATAATAATAATAATAATAATAATAATAATAATAATAATAATAATAATAATAATAATAATAATAATAATAATAATAATAATAATAATAATAATAATACGTCGGAATTGGTTAACTTTGCAATACATTATTGTAATTGACATTATTTGTGTATTTTAACGAGTTCTACAGCTGTTGTGCAATAACTTTTCGTTTATCTCTTAAATAACTTCATGTTTGCCTGACAGTGAATAGAGACGTTAAGATCAGTGAATAAACTTTTTTTCGATTTATTTTAAACTACGTCTTATTTCAGCCATTTATTAAAAGTTTGAAATGATAATTCCGACCCCCTTGGACCCCCCCCCCCCCACTTAAATACGTATCTGGACATATGTTCAAATGAACTTGTTTCCTTCATTTGGTTAAGGAACCCATAACCAAGGTTTTTAAAAGTATTTCTGAAACATCCTGTATACATTCTTGTGTTCAGCTTAGAAAAACATTTTAAGCAAACGTATTTTAATTTATTAAGGACCATCAGAATATTTAAATCGTTCCATGTAAAACTCTGAAGTGATCCGTCACTTGATGTGCACTGAGGTTCTGTCCATTACGCAGATTAAGGTGTCCCTTCCTCTCATTAGAATAAAAAATGTTAGCACATAACTTTATCGAGCTACTTAAAAGTTATGATCAATACTCCGTACTTTTTGTTCATGGTTTGCCTGGAACGAAATGTCCAGAGACTTTTGTCATATTTAACATTCATCTTCTGTGCAATAAACATCCAACCAACATACTTCACCTGTATATGTAATTAATTGTCAAAACTAGCTAAAATTTTCTTTCTTTATAATATTAGTATAGATTTCTGTTGTTAAAAATTTCACGTCATAAATTATTTTAAAAAGCACCACAAAGCATTGAAATTGAGAGAAATAACAAATGGTTTCGCTTCTTGCAGATGAACTGGGTTTGCAGTTCTAACTGGAAAGCATATTCCGCAGATGTCTCATTCTGGATTGGAGGTGCACTGGGAGCAGCTGTAATAGTAACAATTGCGAACAGGTACGTCACTGTTATTTATTGTTTAGCACTTATATTGAGAGTGGGACACATCTTTACAAATCAACACAATAGCTAGTGTAATTCGATTAAAGCAATGATATATTATAAGATTTTAATACCCTATATTAGCGTTTCAGCGTACTTTTAAAAATAAATACGAGATAATTACTCAGCTTATTATTTAAGCTCTAAAATGTTCAAGACGCAACACGATTTTGAAACAGAGTGGGTTATTAGATTCCAAAACGATACAACATTCGCACAAATGTATCTTATTCGTCATGCAAACGTTTTAACATAGAATCAATGAAAAATTACCCTTTTGGTTCTCAAAAACACGATGTACCCTTTTTCCCCATGTAGACAGTGGTATGTGGCGTGGGAACTTTGCTGCAAATTCCTTTTTGATTCAGGAAGTCTAAAAATATGAATGAGAGTAATAACTACTCCCTCTACTTAGTATAGATAAGGAATAGCGAAGCAAAGCAAACATTTTATGAAAGATTTCTCCGGAAATACACATTTCGAGGCCCTCAAAACCCGAAATATCATTAAAAAAATCAATGTGTGAATAAAATAACTTGAAAACGAAAATGGTACAATGCCATTGTTGGTACTTAAGTTCATTAGCTTTCAAAGATACAACAAAGATTTTCAAAAATATCCTTCCCTCAAACTATGTACCTTATGGATGTTTGCATTACTGAAGAGGATTATAAACGCTTCCTTCAGAATACCTTGTCAGAGCAACGGTTTAATGCCATTGTAATACTCTGCATTAGGAAGACTGTGGTAGCCATCTCCAGCACTACAGATTATTGAATGAATGAATGAATGAATGAATGAATGAATGAATGAATGAATGAATAAATGACTACAGCAAAAAGTGGTGACGTGTGGACTTTATTTTTGCTCACTGAACATCACCTTTTATCTTAATATGTTTTTGTAATTTTGCTGCTCATTGGTCAAATTTCGCACGAGTCGCCACTGATGTTAACCATTTAATATGGAATGTAGTTCCGCGCGCCATAAAATTAATTACGAGGAGAGCACGACTAATGTAGGGTTAATCCAAGCCTGACCTTGTCACTTGCAAACAACCGCAGTTCACGGAAATACATTTCGCCCTGACCCATGGCTGTTGTTTTTTCCCTCCTTATATTAAAGAACTCTTGCAATACATGTGCATAAGTTTGTGCACAAGTGCTGACTCCTTCCATGTCACTTTCTGTGTGTTTCTTTATGAGCTGGTATTCACATGACTAAAAAAGTTAAGCTTCAACATGTAGTAGGCATATTTCTTACGATTCATACCATAATCTTTCTCAGACTCGAACGATCTGTTGTAAACATATGGAGGGCGAGAGACGAATCGACTGAAAGTTTGCTAATCGATTTAAAGATTGATCGAATGAAACTCGTCGGTGTATAGAGGCATTACAATATGGTTGATTAAGAACCATTGATATTAATTTTGGAAAGAGAGTCTGAAACATTTAAAAATGTTATCAATACAGCATGGACTTAATAATTTCATCAGCAGTAAGAATATACGATTCAATATTCCATCTACTGTTGGACGAAACTTACGGCTGACACTGGCAATCTTTCTAAACAAATTTACAATGAATGTTACAGTGGTTTAATTAAGAATTTAGTTTGTTTCTTTCAGTGCATCATACCATTGCTTGTATATTAACTTGTGTATAATATTTCTATATATTTAAATAAATCTAATTACTTCATTATTTTCCAGTGCTGCATTAATTTACTATTTGCATCTAATATTTATTAAGAAACCATTTTAGTACTATAATATCAATATTTATGATAGATAAAACATCATGGGCTGAAGAAGTTCGGGGGAGGGTATAACATGTCAGTATAAGAATTTCTGTGGACAGCTCTGACGTGGATGCATTCATTAACGTCATCAGAATAAAGTGCAGATATTTTCACATTATGGCTTGTCCGTATTCCTGAATTAATGTATTTTTTTTTTTTTAATTTTTAAAGTGTGCTGGCACTCCAAGTCAAGGCTGCAAAATTCTGATTCCTAAGCAAATTTCTCAGAAATTTTCGTTACACTTGTTTTAGCTTTGCTCGGTGACATCGAGTGTTTCTATGTAATAGCACGGAGATTTAACTTTGTTTTTTTTTTTATCAAGAAATATCCAATTTCTCTAAATATATTCAGAAGATTGTAAAATGTTTTCTCCGTGAAATGCATGAACAGTAAGGAGTCTATCTATATTCACTGTCCGATAACAATCATGCATGTCACGCTGTAACAGTAAAGCACGGGTCTCAGAGCGGCACAGAGCGTCAACTGATAACCCGGCACACGGAGAAGAGGAAAAGTGGAGGGACAACAGAACCGCATAAAATAGCAAAATGCAAGACAAGCAATTCCTGTAATCCGGTCAAGCGCCCAAATAAAGCCTGTGTAAATAGTGACAAATTTAAGTGCACACACATATGAACTGAAAAGTGTGGAAAGCTTGGTCAATTCCCATGTATTGTTCTTGTATGAGATTAAGTGTAATTGCAGCAGGAAATGGTCGTTACTTCTTCTTCTTCTTGTTCTTCTTCTTTTTCACTCCAAGGGCTAGGCAATGCTGCCTGTTCCGGCTTAAAACATGTCTGACCATCGGTTTCGTGGTCTTCCCGGATGTCTCTTTCCTCTAGGATCCTATCTCTCGGCATTCTCTCAATATGCTCTCTCCATTCATTTCTATAATTTATTATTTTTTCTTCTAAAGAACTTATTTCCAAATCTTTCATTTGGAATTTTATCTAAAAGAGTACATTCCTTTACTGCTCTTAAAAATCTCATTTCGGCAGCCGGTATCTTGTTTTTGTCTGCTTTTGTTAATCTCCATGTTTCAGAACCAAAAAGAAAAGCAGGCACAGCCATTACTTTATAAAATTTCATCCGTGTTTCTTTTCTGGTTTTAGTTTTTAGGCTTCTATTTATTATGCCGCATATTTGTTGAAACATTGGTAATTTATTTTTAAAATCATTTTCATATTTATAACTGACATATGTTTCCAAATATTTAAAACCCGTAACTTGCTCTAAGATAATATCATCAATTACTATTTTGGTTCTAATAGTGTCTTTACCTCGAAACGCCATTGTTTTTGTTTTATTTGTGGAAATTTTGAAATTATAATTCTTACATAACTTCTGTAAAATATATACTGCTCTTGAAGCTCGTCTTCAGTTTTACTTATGATTATTTGGTAATCCGCAAATAGCATCGTCTTAAGAATAAAATTTGGTGCAAGATGAATGCCTCCGTTAATCTTAAACATCCACTCTCTAATCAGATCATCTATATAAATTATGAATAAGATAGGAGATAAACTGCAACCCCGTCTTACCCCTTGATTTGTTTGTATCCATTTACTATACATTAATGGTCGTTACTTTTACCTATGTAACAATATCGTCATATGCATGGCAGTACTAAACTAATAATCGGCAAAACCTTCACCAAATAGGGAAAACTAATCTGCAGAAATATAACTTATATACTATATGAAGTATATTTTGTCCATTTGGCAGGTAGTTGCTAGGTACAGTTGTAGAAATCATGCTTTAGATTATTTTGGTGTGTATAGTGGCGCTTTCCAACGGTTACCATGGATTTAGCTTTGGCAATAGATGCCTCTCAGATAACGCACTGATTACTCCACCTGGAGTGAACATATATCTGTCATTTGTGATTTCTGCAAATACCATTGCATTGAAGTGATGCGTTCATTGGTGCTTAGCACACTGTCGGGAGGGTCGGCAGTACTCCTCTCACTCTTACAATAATAATCAGTGCCTTATCCGAGAGGTTTCTGTTAACAAAGATAAAACCATGTTAACCGTTTCACCAGCGCGACTATAACTGGAGATATTCCTGGACATGGGTTAGGGATGCATGTGGAGTACTCCTTACCTTGTATACTTTTGAATAAGATTTTGACGACGCAGCTATTTCAACCATCTCACTGCCATTAACTCTCTCGGACAGGTGATTTTATCGCAATAATAAGGCTAGAAAATACAACTTACCGAGCGGGATGGTTCAGGCGGTTTCATCTGTGGCCCCCATTCTGGAGGCACGGGTTCGCTTCCCGTGGCCGACCTACCTGACCCATGGTTTCTTTTGGAGGTTCTCCCGGGTCGCTATGTAGGTCCCCCGAATTTCCTGTCACTTGATTTCATCCCCATTATCACTTCACACCATCTCTCATCCGGTGCTCTCTTCAGGTTAGAAGTATCGGCGGGAGTCTCGGCGGTGCCGATATGCTCTGAGTGAACCACTTCCTTCTCCGGTAGGTCGGTTGCTGGTCTCTGCGCCTCTGCTGGACCTTTTCGGGACCGCCAACCAGGGACCTTTGTGGATCGGCTGCTGGACTCGTTGCCGTCCCGCAGTAGGGAAGCGTTTCTGTTGGCCTGGCCTGCTGGAGGAAGTCCCTATCCAAGTAAAATATAGAGACCCTGCCCTCTGCATTGTCGTGGCTCCTTGGAACGGCCGCCTTCTGTCTCCTCTCGCCTCATCCTTCCTCTCGAGGGTACCCCAGTTGGCAGCATAGGAACAGTGGACCAAGAGTGGCCTACGTGCCTAAATCCCCTCCGTAGTACAATCCTAATCCTAAAATACAATTATGCAAGTAATGCGCTAAACTGTAGTTTTGAAGAGACGGAGTTACTGTCTATGACTTTCCAAGTGTTTATTATTTAGAAGATGACATAGTGGAACTGGGTAAAATAGTAGAACAACTTTCGTGAGAATGGGAACAATAAATGGAAGCTGTGCCACGAGAGGGTTCATTTGCATATGTTTTTGCTTTTACAGTAGTTGTACTCATATAACGATTTTAGGGTTAGGTTGCAGAATGTATAACATATCAACTTGATTTATTTAAAAATCGTTTTCTTATGTGATACCTAATGACAGTTTTGTACGTTACAGAAATGAAAGCTCTATCTGGTGGTGTTTAACCTCAATGAATATGATCTGTAATTTCACTCATGGTGAGTTTTCTCTGTGATGTCGCAGATGGGGACGGGGCTTTGCCTTACTGAGTAGCACACTAATGGCGCTTCTGGGATGTGGAAGTTCTCTGATCCTGACATCTTCAACAGGATTGGCGTTGGCCACAAGAGCCGGTCTTGGATTATGCCATCTACCACTACTTGCCGGTATGCCAACATCACTTACTTTGATGCATGGAATATTACTATATCCATCAACTTATTTAAATTATACAGCTCTAGATGCTGGATTGTGGTTACTGTGGGGAATAATTCCTAATTTTGTGTGATATCCACACAGACTTTTGACGGTGAAAATAATACCTCTTTGCTTCCCCTTTGATACATGACACATCGTTATATACGAGGGCTGTTCAATAAAGAAAGATCACAATCTTTTCGACAATGTACCTTTACTCATCCTCATACTTTTATATGGTCCTTCGCAAAATAGTCCACCCCCCCCCTTTGAATGCGATGCACTTATCCCAGCGTTTCTGCCAGTCTTCAAAGAAATGCTGGGAACCATTATTTAAGACATCCTTCAAAATCGCCTCCGCAGCCTTCACCACTGCTTCTGAGATGGATAATGCCTCCCACGAAGGCATTTCATGTTAGGGAATAGGAAAAAGTCACATGGGGCTAAATCTGCACTGTAGGAAGGGTGAGGGATGCACTTCACGTTGATTTTTGCAAGATATTCAACAACATTGGCAATATGCGGTCGCGCATTATCTTGGTGCAGCATCCAGCCTGCTTCATGGAAATGCGGTCTTTTGTGCCTGATATGGACTTGCAATGTTTACAGAACATCTCTCTAGTATTGTCCAGTTACTGATGTATGTGCAGGTACAACATGCTGATAAACCATTCCATGAATATCAAAGAATGAGATGACCATAACTTTCCCAGCAGAAGCAACCACTTTTGCTTATTTGGGGGGTTGGTGATGAAGGAGATTTCCACACCGAGCTTTGCTGTTTGCTCTCAGGATCAAAGTGATGTAGCCAAGTTTCATCAGCAGTGATTACGTTTGAAAGAAACTCCGGATCTTCCTCTAACATCAACTTTAACTGCATGTTACTTCCATTGCAGCGGTAGGCAATACAGAACATGTCTGAACTTGCCTAGTTCTCACAGGTGGGAACCAGGAGTACCAACAATGAAACTACTACGGCATGTTTGTTTCCCATTAAGCTAACAAAATATAATAAGATTGAATTTTAGTACGAAAAATTATGACCGTAAAAAATTATGATCATTCTTTATTGAACAGCCCCCGTATAATATAATAATGAGATCTTTACCCGAAAGAAACATGTTTAATTAAGATCATTGTTAATCCAATAGCAATAGACCTCTTAGAAGATCGCCGAGCACTTTCGCCAGTTTTTCTCTGCTTACCATCACTACTTGCACCATGGTTAGCTGCATGTCTTGGTTATTGGTGGTACGTGACGGCCGTGCTCGTCATTGCAATTGCTGTTGCCTTCTGCGTTTTGTGCTGGTGAGTAATTATGTTTATATCTCAAGTAACTGCGACTTACTTTCATACATACGGTGCTATTTACAAAGGATGGGAATTGTGGCAGTTGCTGGAGGTGTAGTTTCTATGGCAACCTCTGCTCCCCTGTAGCTCTAGCCGAAAATGGGCGAGTCACATGTCACGGAGAACCTGGAAGAGTACTGCGAAATAACGTAGCGTCACTCTCTCTTTCTCTTTCTCTCATTCTGAAAATTTATGTAATAAAATTCTTAGTTTTGAAAAACTAGAGATGTATATTTTTTAAAATGCGAGATATGCATTAAAAGGCAGAACTTAATCAAGTGCTTCATTCACTATCAGTCATACAATAGGCTTGAAGCCCCAAAATATCTCAAAGTTTTATCAACCTGAAGAAATAAATGTAACAGCTGTTACAGACTTCTGGAAAAGAACATACAAAACTCAGTAGTTAGTCTTTACAGTGCGTAAATATAATCTTGTTATATCTGACACACACTTATTAATTGAAATCAGAGACATTATCCCATGCTTTTAATATAATTTTCCCATACAATATAAATTAAACATTAATTTGTTAAGAACACTCATAGTTGAAATGTTTACAATATTTTCAATAAACAAAAGCTTTAGCTTTTATGTCCCAAAAATACTTCGAACCTTTAGGTTCAATTACATTTTATAACGTAGTAGTAGTAGTAGTAGTAGTAGTAGTAGTAGTAGTAGTAGTAGTAGTAGTAGTAGTAGTAGTAGTAGTAGTAGTAGTAGTAGTAGTAGTAGTAGTAGTAGTAGTAGTAGTAGTAGTAGTAGTAGTAGTAGTAGTAGTAGTAGTAGTAGTAGTAGTAGTAGTAGTAGTAGTAGTAGTAGTAGTAGTAGTAGTAGTAGTAGTAGTAGTAGTAGTAGTAGTAGTAGTAGTAGTAGTAGTAGTAGTAGTAGTAGTAGTAGTAGTAGTAGTAGTAGTAGTAGTAGTAGTAGTAGTAGTAGTAGTAGTAGTAGTAGTAGTAGTAGTAGTAGTAGTAGTAGTAGTAGTAGTAGTAGTAGTAGTAGTAGTAGTAGTAGTAGTAGTAGTAGTAGTAGTAGTAGTAGTAGTAGTAGTAGTAGTAGTAGTAGTAGTAGTAGTAGTAGTAGTAGTAGTAGTAGTAGTAGTAGTAGTAGTAGTAGTAGTAGTAGTAGTAGTAGTAGTAGTAGTAGTAGTAGTAGTAGTAGTAGTAGTAGTAGTAGTAGTAGTAGTAGTAGTAGTAGTAGTAGTAGTAGTAGTAGTAGTAGTAGTAGTAGTAGTAGTAGTAGTAGTAGTAGTAGTAGTAGTAGTAGTAGTAGTAGTAGTAGTAGTAGTAGTAGTAGTAGTAGTAGTAGTAGTAGTAGTAGTAGTAGTAGTAGTAGTAGTAGTAGTAGTAGTAGTAGTAGTAGTAGTAGTAGTAGTAGTAGTAGTAGTAGTAGTAGTAGTAGTAGTAGTAGTAGTAGTAGTAGTAGTAGTAGTAGTAGTAGTAGTAGTAGTAGTAGTAGTAGTAGTAGTAGTAGTAGTAGTAGTAGTAGTAGTAGTAGTAGTAGTAGTAGTAGTAGTAGTAGTAGTAGTAGTAGTAGTAGTAGTAGTAGTAGTAGTAGTAGTAGTAGTAGTAGTAGTAGTAGTAGTAGTAGTAGTAGTAGTAGTAGTAGTAGTAGTAGTAGTAGTAGTAGTAGTAGTAGTAGTAGTAGTAGTAGTAGTAGTAGTAGTAGTAGTAGTAGTAGTAGTAGTAGTAGTAGTAGTAGTAGTAGTAGTAGTAGTAGTAGTAGTAGTAGTAGTAGTAGTAGTAGTAGTAGTAGTAGTAGTAGTAGTAGTAGTAGTAGTAGTAGTAGTAGTAGTAGTAGTAGTAGTAGTAGTAGTAGTAGTAGTAGTAGTAGTAGTAGTAGTAGTAGTAGTAGTAGTAGTAGTAGTAGTAGTAGTAGTAGTAGTAGTAGTAGTAGTAGTAGTAGTAGTAGTAGTAGTAGTAGTAGTAGTAGTAGTAGTAGTAGTAGTAGTAGTAGTAGTAGTAGTAGTAGTAGTAGTAGTAGTAGTAGTAGTAGTAGTAGTAGTAGTAGTAGTAGTAGTAGTAGTAGTAGTAGTAGTAGTAGTAGTAGTAGTAGTAGTAGTAGTAGTAGTAGTAGTAGTAGTAGTAGTAGTAGTAGTAGTAGTAGTAGTAGTAGTAGTAGTAGTAGTAGTAGTAGTAGTAGTAGTAGTAGTAGTAGTAGTAGTAGTAGTAGTAGTAGTAGTAGTAGTAGTAGTAGTAGTAGTAGTAGTAGTAGTAGTAGTAGTAGTAGTAGTAGTAGTAGTAGTAGTAGTAGTAGTAGTAGTAGTAGTAGTAGTAGTAGTAGTAGTAGTAGTAGTAGTAGTAGTAGTAGTAGTAGTAGTAGTAGTAGTAGTAGTAGTAGTAGTAGTAGTAGTAGTAGTAGTAGTAGTAGTAGTAGTAGTAGTAGTAGTAGTAGTAGTAGTAGTAGTAGTAGTAGTAGTAGTAGTAGTAGTAGTAGTAGTAGTAGTAGTAGTAGTAGTAGTAGTAGTAGTAGTAGTAGTAGTAGTAGTAGTAGTAGTAGTAGTAGTAGTAGTAGTAGTAGTAGTAGTAGTAGTAGTAGTAGTAGTAGTAGTAGTAGTAGTAGTAGTAGTAGTAGTAGTAGTAGTAGTAGTAGTAGTAGTAGTAGTAGTAGTAGTAGTAGTAGTAGTAGTAGTAGTAGTAGTAGTAGTAGTAGTAGTAGTAGTAGTAGTAGTAGTAGTAGTAGTAGTAGTAGTAGTAGTAGTAGTAGTAGTAGTAGTAGTAGTAGTAGTAGTAGTAGTAGTAGTAGTAGTAGTAGTAGTAGTAGTAGTAGTAGTAGTAGTAGTAGTAGTAGTAGTAGTAGTAGTAGTAGTAGTAGTAGTAGTAGTAGTAGTAGTAGTAGTAGTAGTAGTAGTAGTAGTAGTAGTAGTAGTAGTAGTAGTAGTAGTAGTAGTAGTAGTAGTAGTAGTAGTAGTAGTAGTAGTAGTAGTAGTAGTAGTAGTAGTAGTAGTAGTAGTA
Organism: Mantis religiosa; assembly: GCA_030765055.1. NCBI lineage: Eukaryota > Metazoa > Arthropoda > Insecta > Mantodea > Mantidae > Mantis > Mantis religiosa. Next base: position 90,962,040 of record CM060954.1, on the reverse strand, counting down.
GTAGTAGTAGTAGTAGTAGTAGTAGTAGTAGTAGTAGTAGTAGTAGTAGTAGTAGTAGTAGTAGTAGTAGTAGTAGTAGTAGTAGTAGTAGTAGTAGTAGTAGTAGTAGTAGTAGTAGTAGTAGTAGTAGTAGTAGTAGTAGTAGTAGTAGTAGTAGTAGTAGTAGTAGTAGTAGTAGTAGTAGTAGTAGTAGTAGTAGTAGTAGTAGTAGTAGTAGTAGTAGTAGTAGTAGTAGTAGTAGTAGTAGTAGTAGTAGTAGTAGTAGTAGTAGTAGTAGTAGTAGTAGTAGTAGTAGTAGTAGTAGTAGTAGTAGTAGTAGTAGTAGTAGTAGTAGTAGTAGTAGTAGTAGTAGTAGTAGTAGTAGTAGTAGTAGTAGTAGTAGTAGTAGTAGTAGTAGTAGTAGTAGTAGTAGTAGTAGTAGTAGTAGTAGTAGTAGTAGTAGTAGTAGTAGTAGTAGTAGTAGTAGTAGTAGTAGTAGTAGTAGTAGTAGTAGTAGTAGTAGTAGTAGTAGTAGTAGTAGTAGTAGTAGTAGTAGTAGTAGTAGTAGTAGTAGTAGTAGTAGTAGTAGTAGTAGTAGTAGTAGTAGTAGTAGTAGTAGTAGTAGTAGTAGTAGTAGTAGTAGTAGTAGTAGTAGTAGTAGGAGTAGTAGTAGTAGTAGCAGTAGTAGTAGTAGTAGTAGTAGCAGTAGCAGTAGGAGTAGTAGCAGTAGCAGTAGCAGTAGCAGTAGCAGTAGCAGTAGCAGTAGCAGTAGCAGTAGCAGTAGCAGTAGCAGTAGCAGTAGCAGTAGTAGTAGTAGTAGTAGTAGTAGTAGTAGTAGTAGTAGTAGTAGTAGTAGTAGTAGTAGTAGTAGTAGTAGTAGTAGTAGTAGGGGAATTCTGGGTTTATTTACACCCAAGGCTGCTTCAGGGCTTATTTCGCCCTCTTCAGCCAACATGCTTATTTGTTTGGGGGAGGCAGAGATGGCTTTTTTATTTATTTATTTATTATTTTTTATTATTATAACTTTTTTTAAGATATAATACTTAATGAGAAATTTATCCGTGAGGTCGTCAGTCGAATGTTCCTTGGTTATTGCAGAAGTTGTCGTAGGTGCTGCTGTATTTGCGAAGCTGTTATTGAGATAGTTTTATCTTTGAATATATTTATAAAAATTAAAATTTTATTGTTCTTCTTCTTTATCTTGTTCGTATTGTGTAATGATAGTTACTAGAGGAGGGTCGCTTGGATTCTTATCTTGGTGCATCTGGGTTTTCTTGTAATTCCTTGCGGGGGGTCGGTCCTTTGCGTTGTCCATGTATTTGGTGGTATTCTTCTTTATCGTTTCTTCTATTGTTGATGCTTTTGCAATTTCGTGGATTTCACTACTCCTGGACCACGGTGGTAGTTTCATCGCTATGCGTAGGCATTTCCGTTCTTATCCGGAGATTCCGTCTTTTGTATTCTGTGGAGTGATGGGCCATAAGGCGACTGCGGCTAAGGTAAATGTTGGTCTGATAATGGTTTTATAGAGCTGCGTTAGGGTGCTTGGGGATAGTCCTTCCTTCCCTATTTTATCCAGGAGACTCAGGCATGATGTTGCTGCTTTTGCCTCTTGAAGTTTGTTGTGGTAGTGCGTGTTGGTGGAGAGCTTTTCGGTTAGTGTCACTCCGAGGTATTTGATTTTCTTCTGGGTGGGTATGTTGTGATTGCTGTGGGTAATGGTGGAAGCTCTGTAGGTTTTTTTTTTGGCTTGTATACGGAAAATTATGTATTGGGTTTTGGCTGGGTTTATGGTTATTCTCCATCTGTTCGCCCATTTGTTGAAGATTGCTAGCTGTTTCTCAAGTCGTGATTTGCTGCTCTGTTCTCGGAGTCCTTTTAAACTTTAATGCGCGATTACTTAATTGCACATCGTATAATGGCCTATATTCAGTTCCAGGGCTATTTACTCCACTTTGCGCATTAAAATGTCCCATACGACCTAGTATGGAACCAACGACCAGGTGTGCCCTTGATCTCTGCATGTGTGGTGTTTAACGCCCGCTTTTACTACATACGGCACCGCAGGCGATGACACTGATGATACATGAGATGAAGATGGAGCACCGGTGGAATGAGATGGCGGGGGAAATCGGAGGTCCCGGAGAATACCCGCCCCAGCGCCGTGTTGTCCATCACAAATCCCACTTTGCGGTCGCCTGGGATCGAACCCGGGCCGCCTTGGTGAAAGCCAAGTGGTCTAACCACGGCGCGGACCGTACTCATCGCCCATAACGACCCATACGGAGAAGATGTGTCACTACCCATCATGTACTGTACATCAACGCAGAGTGAATCTCTGAAAGGAATGTGCCACCCTTACTCAGTGGGACAAGGACAGCGAATGTGTGTGACAGGGAACGCATGCTACACAAGGGGCAGAACCGTTAAAAAACATGCGCCCTATCCACTCTGTACACTAAAATCAAGAAGATTCATTCACATAAGTAAAAGCCGTCAGAATGTATTTGACTGTTCTGTAACTGCATTGACATGGGGTATCAAACCTATCCAGGAAGTGTGTGGGAACCTTCTGCAATTCCCCTGCGTCTTAGGCCCCGGAGACTTTCTCTCCTGTGGTATACTGTTCTCATGGATGAAGTCCCCACACACTTTAATCCAGGAGTATGTCGTAAGGGACTAACTGCGTACACAGTTTACACTTACCCAACTTCTTTGTCACTATTGGGTAACAACGCTCCCTCTGCCTCCGCTAACTTTGGAACCGTCAATCGATGAACTACAGTCAGAAGTTGACTTTGCTCAGTGCACGACATGTCCAGCCAATCTGGTCGTTGCAGTCTCTTTCACGCTGTCCTGATTGTCACGAAATCGCATGTATCTAGCTTTTTGGTTAAACACTGTTGTCATACACTAGCACAGCATGTTGTGACATTTCTTTGGCAATTTTACGTTCATACATCACTGCACTTCATCCATAATAGAGTTGCTACACTACACTAACTTCTATAATGCGTAAACAAACTGTAAGAGTCAACAAGCACATAGCTTTCCAAATGGAAACTGCCTTTGATTTTCACTGAAGTATCAACCAGCAGGATCAACTATACTGCATGCTAAAATTAACCGTATTTACTGCTTACAGGTTGCATCTATTCCATAGCATATAAGTAATGACTTATTTTATTGTAACCAGGTTTTCCTTTGAAGAGATACTGAAGAGTTTATCTAGAAGGCGCCTTGTTGATGCTTCTTCTATCACACCTGAAGGATACTCATTAGAGTGTCACATTATTGACTGTTCTGTAGAGAGTAAAACTGACTTGGCAAATGAAGCACAACAGATTTCTCAACATCCTGCACAACAGATTTCTCAACATCCTTTGGCATTTGAATTTGTCAGGTAAGAATATAAATATAAAAAAGTAAATATTGACTTACAATATTGATCATTACTCACGAAATGACTATTCAAGAAATATTTTGACCAACTTACCTTTACTGCTCTAAGGGAGTAGAAAATATCAGAAGCATTTTCAACACAATATGAAATTTAAAGCTCTAGAAATTAAGCACAAACATTTCAGTTACATGTTTTATAATACATGTTTATATATGAGGTACGTCCAGAAAGTAAGTTCTGCTTGGAAATAAAATTAAATTGTGTACAGATACAGAAAAATTATTTTTTGCACAAAATTCTACAACTCTTAGACTACTTTTCCACATAACTGCCGAAATTTTGCAGGCATTTGTCATAGTGAGGCACAACTGTTTGTATACCTTCTTCATAGAAGTTTGCCGCCTGTGTCTTCAACAGTTGGAAACATTTTCTTTCAGTTCTTCGTCATTGTTGAAGTGTTGACCGCCAAGGAAGGATTTGAGATGCAAAAACAGATGAAAGTCGCTAGGAGCGAGGTCAGGGCTGAACGGGGAGTGGTCAAATACGGCCCCGCCTAATCCCTGTAGGATGTTTTTCGTCGCATTTGCAGTGCGTGGTCGTGCGTTGTGGAAACGTAGAGTCAGACTGAAAAATTCAGTGCCGTAGCCGGTATTCAAACCACGGATCTTCTGGTTTTCGTCCAGACGCTCTACCATTGAGCTACTATGGCCAACGTGCCAACATGACATTAAATTCTCCAACTGACTCGTATTTTCCCGGTAAACCACTTAGGAGTTCTCATAAACCACACATTAACCACACTATTAGGTCAATTAATTGTTCTTTCACACTGACCGCGTGTAGGCTAAATTGTGAAAACGTAGAGTCAGACTGAAAAATTCAATGCCATAGCCGGGATTTGAACCACGGATCTTCTGGTTTCCGTCCAGCCGCTCTACCATTGAGCTGCTATGGCCAACGTGCCAACATGACATTAAATTCTCCAACTGACTCGTATTTTCCCGGTAAACCACTTAGGAGTTCTCATAAACACATGAGAAAACTACCTTAATGGCGACTTACGACATGTAAGTACTTTAAGGCCCGGGCTTTACAGTTAACCACACTATTAGGTCAATTAATGGAAATTAATTGTTCTTTCACACTGGCCGTATGTAGGCTAAATTGTGGAAACGTAGAGTCAGACTGAAAAATCCAATGCCATAGCCGGGATTTGAACCACGGATCTTCTGGTTTCCGTCCAACCGCTCTACCATTCAGCTACTATGGCCAACGTGCCATTAATTGACCTAATAGTGTGGCCATGGCCATGGCATTGAATTTTTCATGTTCACCCTATCCATCAAAAACCTTAGCCTATATACGGCTAGTGTGAAGAAATGATTAATTTTCATCAATTAACTAAAATAATAAGAGTTAAATGATGAAGCCTGGGACTCAAGTACTTACGATAGTAAGTCGCCACAAATGGTGTATCTCGGATGTGAGAGGCCCTAGTGGTTTACCGGGGAAATATATGAGTCAACTGGAGAATTTAATGTCAGGACGGCACGTTGGCCATGGTAGCTCAATGGGTTAGAGCGACTGGACGGAAACCATGAGATCCGTGGTTCAAATCCCGGCCATGGCATTGAATTTTTCATGTTGACTATCAAAAACCTTAGCCTATATACGGCTAGTGTGAAGAAATGATTAATTTGCATCAATTAACAAAATAATGCGATTATTTAATTGTATACAAATGGTATGTTTTGAATTCCTTTAGGTTTGTTTGCGGATTATGTTACTATGGAAACATATACAGCAGCATCACTCTGCTAGGATCTCATTGGGAACCCAAACGCCAGTTTGCTTCATACTGCTATGCTGGTCTGGCAGAACTTCCTGCTTGGCTTTTGTATAATGTATCATCGGATGGAGTGTTCGTAGTCTACCTGGCAGGAGCAGCTATTGCCGGGATTGCCCATTCCATAGTGCCTGCAGGTACGTTTCCTTAAGAAAGTGTGCTTTTCTTGTGTACTATCATCTTGTAAGAGGTTTTTGTGGGACGATTTAGATAAATAAATGGGAATTCTTGACTGACTTGAATTGTGTGATTCAGGACCTCTGCAAGAAATTTTGTGGAATGATTCTCACAAAAGAAGATAAGCTTTGTCAATCAATGTTTCTTGGCACTTTGTTTAGCAGCCATACGGTTGAGTAGCCGGTCCTATGACCTTTGTTTCAGCATGACAGACCTTCACTACACTTCAGCCATGCTATAAGACAGCTTCTCGACACCACCCACAGAGAAATGGATAGGAAGATAAAGATCTGCTGCACAGCTAGCGCTATTGTCTTGACTTAACGCTTTTTTTTTTTTGGCTTGTTCCATTTATACCCCGCCTTTAACTACTATGGTCATATCGGCGGCCGTTCTCCTTTGGAACATACTGAAGGTGTTAACTCGTTATCTTTGATTTTTAATCATTACATCACGCACACATTCACACTCTCATTCATACTTTCCAGGCTCTGGGGAAGATGGGGAATTATCTTGGTCGGAGAAAAATCCCCACCGCCGGGAATCGAACCCGGGACCCCTAGCACGGTAGGCAGGTGCTCTACCGACTGAGCTACGGGGCCAGCCTTAACGCTTCTTGGCTTCTTTCGTTTGGAGCATGTGAAAAGTGCCGTGTATGTCAATCCGAAGTCACCAGGTAGAATTGACTGTGCTCACACGTGCCACCTTTACATGCATTCCCGCTTATGTTGGAGAGTCATTGTGTGACAGTGTAATAAATTCATTATAGGTGAACGTTTTTCTGAACTATTTTTTAAATTTAGTTTGAGGATTTCTTAAAGTGAAAAATGAGCTTATATAATCTCTGGATTTTGTTTGTTCAATATTATGGCTGTTAAACGACATATAAACCAAGATTAGCATTTTGAGATACGTATCATTCTACAAAGTTTATTGGAGAAATCCTGCAGGCTAAGAATTCAATTAATTGTAAATAGGTTAGGAAAATGTATTCATACAAATAATAGTTACGATAAATTAGATAACTACTGGTAATGCCTGAAAAGATGAACAATAGTTTTAGAGGGACAAAAATTAGAAGTTGCGAAAGAATTTGAGTACTTGGGGTTAGGATGAATACTAATGGAGAATGGGAAGCACATGGCAGGAAGGTGGTAGCCAAAGCAAAGAGAGCAATGGCAGGAATAATCAGGGGCGGCTTCTGAGGTAGTGCCACTGTGCCATAGCACCATCTGTATGAAAACGAAAGAAAAAGTGTATAGGAATTGCGCAAAAAAGATTGTTTTGAGTATCTGCTCCCTCGTGTGAATAGGCGCGTTAAACACAAGTGCTCTGTCCTGGTTGTTTTCCGTGGCTTGGTGCCGATTCCAGAACGACACCACCTACGCTCATAAGCGCCTGTGTTACGGGCTAGGATCTCTGCTTATACACGGCTTCTTATGGGAGAAGGTGGTGCCGAGATTTCTCTGGCGCATAACTTACGTTTTATCCGCTAGAGTGCAGTAAAGCACGGGACTTAAGATACTCTCTGTCTGTCGCGAAAGCGTACATGAACGCTTCGTATCACATTCTCCATGAATTGTATTATTAAACTTTTTTGTACTGTAATAAATATCTATTTCCGTTTCCCTGTACGTTCTGTTTGGTACAGTATATTATAAAATAGGATGGATCATTGATAAGATTGCCTAAATCGCTCGAAATTGGTACACATATTTATATTTTAACGACTCTTATTTATTTACTTTTTATTCATTCATTCATTCATTCACTCCTTTATTATGTATTTATTTATACATTTATTAATTTATTGATGTATCTATTCATTTGTTTGTTTATTTATGTATTTATTTAATTTATGTATTTATTTAATCATTCATTCGTTTATTCATTTATTTATTTATGGCACCGCCAATACAATGCCTCACCGGCCGACCCTGGGAATCATGCAAAGCGAAACTCGACATGTCAACCAAATGGTTAGAAAGAATGTATGAAACACTTGTAGAGTCAAGGATAATGTATGCTGCAGTAATATGGGGCAGTTCAAAAGTAACAAATAAAATATACCAGTTATGCAAACAATTTGATAAAAAGTGTTGGGATTGCCTAGATGAGCTCCAGGCGAAGTAACCTTAATAGTTGCTCAATTTGTTCTCGGGCAGCAAGCCAGGTGAAAAGACGACTAAATATCAACGTTACGGGAGTGTGCATCTCTCCCATCATCAGGATATTTATAAAATGTTATAAGCCCAAATGAAACACTGGATATAACACATATATAAACAAAGACAAAACACTATCAAAATTCGCATTACTGAACAAAAGACTGGTTTCAGTAAATTAAAATGCCAGGTCAGGAGATGGCGTGAGTATAGAAAATTAATTGGGTCAAAGAAACGTAACTACTTAACTTGATTATCAAGCTGTATTTATCTGTGCTTCTTAAAACGACGGATTTCCATTTTGAGGCCGGTTTCCAAGAGGAGCCGAACTGAAATCCAGCATCAAGATTAAGCGTGCTCCTCTCGGAGGATATGGCCAAAGCCTCCTTAACTCTCCGCTCCCAGTTACTGTTGCATATTGCCCAGATGGTCGTCTCCCGAAAATTGGCTCTATGGTCGTTATCAAAACAATGCTCTGTCAGCCCAGACTTCTCAGGTTGCATTAAACGAATGCTCCGCTCATTAACCTTAATAGAATTATGAAAAACCAAAAGAAAAGGATAATAATTGAAAGAGTTTTAAAATTTTGGTATTAATGCTTCATAAAATATGTTTTTTTTTTTTTTTTTTTTTTTTTTTGCATTTACGTCTTCCAACATTAAGTCATATCGGGCGATGAGTGAAATGGGTGAAATGATGCTCAAATGAGTCCGGGATCCATGAAGCTTAGAGTTACCAGACATTCGTCTATCAGGATAAGGGATAACCCCGGAAAAACCTTATCCAGGTAACTCACCCTGACCGAGATTCGAACTCGGGACCTCTTGAACCTGAGGCAGACACGCTACCATCTACGCTACTAAGGCGGGCGATGATGATGATGATGATGATGAAGACTTTTTTTTTGTAATTTTACGTCCTCCAACTTTAAGTCATATCGGACGATGAATGAAATGGGTGAAATGACGCTCAAATGTGTCCAGGGTCCATGGGGCTTAGAGTTACCCGACATTCGTCTTTCAGGATAAGGGAAAACCCCGGGAAAAACCTTATCCAGGTAACTCACCCTGACCGAGATTCGAACTCGGGACCTCTTGAACGTGAGGCAGACATGCTACCATCTAGGCTACCGAGGCGGGCTATGATGATCATGATTATGATGATGAAATCCTAAAGGTATGTATGAATCAACGAAAGAAAATGGGAAGTAGAAAAAGTTGGCAGTCAGAGATGGAAAAAAACTGTGGAAGAAATAGGAATGGGTGATTTATAGAGACTAGAAAATAGATATGTAGAAGATTTTTGGAAAATAGAATTAGAGTGGAGGATATAGAAAGACAAGAAATTTGGGGAGGGTTAGAAAACAGAAATCATTAAAAAATATTAGGCTAATAAAGAGAAATGGGGAAAATAAAGATATTGTGACTTTGTGGGTTCGTAGAATTAAATTCCAAGTTGCAAAAATTCCAAATGTTCTTCATTTCTGTAGAAATACACTCTGTTCTATCCTTACGTAACAGAATTATGTCACATACACAATCACAGTCTACCAAGATCGATGACCACAACAAAGACCTTACTCAACTTTCACTGTTTACAACATCTGTTTACCACTGACTCTTGGCGAGTCATGGCTTCCTTAAATACCTCATTGATAATTCGAGACTGTTCTGTAACAATCACTAGATATTTCTGGAATAAACAAGACATCGAATGTTCTGTCACTAGACGAAACCCGAACCTTCCAGAAGCATAACTTAATCTGTGCCGGAAAGTCCTTTATCTCCGCTATCTTTATTTGCCGGCTCTTTGTGTACATAAGCCGCGCTCATCTCTCTGCACCGAACCTTTAGTGCGCGTCGCCGCGACAGTATATAGACCAATGTAACAGACAGGAGAGGGAAGGAATGGTTTGGATTAGAACAGAATCAATGCTTTAATAGGAATAAGAAGTAGCAGGGTAGACATGTGCGAATTATGTGGAGAAACTGGAAGTACAGTTCATATTCTGATTGTGTAAAGAGCAAGCAGCATGGAGACAGGAAGTATGTGAGAAAAAATTGGAAAAGATGCAAAGCAAGCTAATAGCCATTAAATGATTATGGGGAAAGTAGAATAGAAATACAGGGAACCTGATTTGGAAAGCTAAAGAGAAATGGATGAGAAAAGTAAAGAGTGGAAAAGAAAATATGCTGGGAAGGGGAGACAACAAACTAGAGTAGAGGATAGAAGGATGAATATCTACTTGCTATCTATCCTTACTATTCAGCAAGGATAAAAGACCTGGCAGCCAAAGCAGGCTGAGCTAGCAGGGTTAAGAAGAAAAACGGCACCAAAATTCATACAACTAGACTAAGAAATGTGTATGTAATGTAGATAAAATGTTGTAAATAGCAAGTTGTATAAATAGGTAAATTCAATGCATACTAGTAATCCCAAACAATTGCAAATGAAATAAGGTAAATGGGATTTTGTATCTTAGAACTGATAAACCTATGTTTAGACCACGTGCATCAATACTAAGTCTGAATGCTGTTATGAAATGTGATGTATTGCCGTCAGTGATGATGCTGCTGCATTCGGAACGTAGGGAGCATTTATCCTCATGTTAATGATGCTCAGGAAAGAAATTACTAAATCTTAATGAACTCTATAATAGTAGAATTTCATTGTTTGGTTTGCTAAATCGTCAGCTTTTGTTACCGCTGATGAGTCACATATTGGTGCAAGTGCAGTGTGTCTAATGGTTATTGGGACTAATTCTGCCATAGCTCGAAAGTATCGAGGAGTGCAATATTTTAGGCAAATAGAAATCTGTCTACTTGCGGCAACTGTGACAAGAGCTGCCAACCAACTTTGTTGTTAATTTAACGCAGTGGCAGCTGGTGGATTAAATTATTGGTGGTGCACAAATGAAAAATAAAATACAGAGTAGTAGTGACTCACCTATTTATACAGAAACTCTGCTCTCCTCCTCTTAGACCTGGCGAATCTATCGGTAACTTTTGCGTTGAAGTCGCTGATCTTCATAACAAACTCCCTCTCAAGTGAAAGCATTGCCAATGCTGACAATCAGTCCTGTGACATTGTGTTCCTAAGGAAAGTTTTTACTCTTTTTAAAGTTGAGAAACAGCGTTCTGCTTCAGCGGTAGACATTGGCATAGTTAACAACACTCACAGAAGTTTGACACATTCGCTGAATATAGCACATAAATTGTTTTCCTTAATGAAGTCCACCAAGCACAAAGCGTCGGACATTCCACGAAATTCTTCTCGACTGTAAATTATAGTCAGTTCTCTACGAATTTTTGTTCCAATGATAAAAGGATAGAACCTTATTGTTTCTCTAAGGGAATCCTCTGGAAATGATTTTCATAGTCGGAGAAACGTCTTATCATAGCCGTTGCTAAGAGTAGGAGGAGCTAGGTTTATAAACCTCCATTTAAGCAATGCATAAGAAGCCACTCCCATCTCTTCACCTTCCCGCAACCCCCTCAGAGAGCCTACATTTGGGCGAAATCTTAGGTTAACACTTCGCTACAAACCTGGCGGCTCTTACAGCTAACCTCTGTTTATTTCGACTTCTGTGGTCATGGACAGCTACAGACGATAAGCGTAATTGAAACATGTTTGTATATAAAACAATGCAAACAAGTACAGCTTTAATGTGCAAAATGCACCTGTTGTACATTCAAAATCAGTGGGTGTAGCCCAAACCTGCAACTTTATGGAGGAACCACCCCTGATTTTAGGTTAACTGTTTTAAATGAATTATAGCTGTGACTTAGTACTGTTTCAATTTATGATTAGTTTAATCGTAAGTATTGTATCCAGCACCACCTATTCCACAAACATCCTTGGCAATAAATTACTCTTATAGTGGAGTTTAGGACACAAATAAAATATTTAGTAAATATTCTCCACTTAACTTAAGAAGCCGATGATAATACTTCTATTACGTTTTTGCGAAATTAATTTCATGGGCACTTGTCCACATCTTCAGTCAACACAATTCGTTGTCAAGGATACCGTGCATTTACGTATTTACGCATTACCAACATCTGAAGACGAAATAAACCTAAAAACAGAATCAATTGCCGGTATCAAAATTCACTACACAATTTTTATTTTTTAAGATAAATATTTTTCCCAAACCATTAAATCTATGGGACAATTTAATTGTTTTAATAATTTAACTTCGGAATTTATTTCATGGTTAAATGACCAAAAATGATCTGCTACGGTCGATTTATCACTTTGTTTATATATAATGTTATGAAAATGTTCTTTCTTTCTGGTTTCCAAACTACGTTTCGTCTTTCCAATATAAACCTGATCACAATCTAAGCAATTAAATTGATAAATACCAGATTTTTTATTATTAGGAATTTTATCTTTTATTTTAATTTTTTTATTTTTTAGGAGTTTATTGTTACCTTTAAATACTGAGTTAAGTGTTGAGTTTAAATAGGTTATTCAGTCTAACACTATCTAACAATACGTGAAAGTAGGGCTTCTGTTTTCACTGACTTAGGAAAACATGACTCAGAAACCTTAAACCTTTTACTTTCTTAAACTTTGATTTTTAAAATGCAATTATAAAATGTACTTTATGTTAATAAGTTATACTAGAGTGATCCATATTTTAAAAGTAATATGTTGTAAGTCACATCTAGAGTAAATAATAAAACATAGTATAAGGTACAAAACTTATGAAGATGTAAAATAACATTTAAACATTTTAATGATAATTTGAATTTTCAAATAACTGCATTGCTTATTGTTCTTGTAGAAGCGTTTGCGCTGGGAGTTACCCTATTTCTCCTACAAAGACTATTGATTGCTTCAGCATTTCATCAACTGAGACTCAGAAGTCCCAGCCCACGATCCTCATGGTCGCAGCTGCTTCAAGGAATGGCTTTAATTGTGATGCCTTGCATTCTGTACACGGTACGTTTTTTTGTTGACCTTGCTGCCAAAACGTTTCTGCCTCTACTTGCAACTGAAATATATAAACTTATGTTTTAGAGAGAATATTACAGTCATCTTCCCAGCTTTTTGTTTGGAATGGCGGCTCTTGTGGGATTCGCTGTACAACTGTCCTCCGGCGCTGTCAGAAATATCACCAAATTAAAACGGTAAGTCCTGCATTTTTATATGATTCAAGGATTATAGTTTTAAGTTGCAGCTTAATCAGATATTTTCCCTTATATATTCACGTTTGAGTTCGTAGGCTTCCATTGTTCCGTTCTGGTTCAAACCGCGAGGAGAGCAATGTTTTTGGCTGTAAAAATCCTTAGTATGGTTTCCTTCAGAAGGGAAGTAAAGGCGATGGTTCTGCGTCGTAGATTTATGGCACGTAAAATAAATTCAACCCTGATAATCAGGCCTCTGAGCAAAATTAAGCAGTATTTCACGCCCAATATGGAATGGGACATTGAGAACTAGAGCGTCCATAAAAAATTCTTTGTTTCCTGATTTACTGTAACAAAAGAAATTCCCTTGAGTATAAACTGCCAGAGAATTCATTATTTCACTGACTAATCCTAATGACTTGCAAGATATATCTTCCTTGTATAACTGGCGAGGTCAAAAGTTTCTCACAGTTGACTCATCATCAGACAAGCTCTCTTCGTCTTTAAATTTCATAATTCCTCTGAATCGAAATCCATTGTAGGCCATTTGTGAATTCTAGAATCACGTAATGCCGTCAGTGCACCACCAAATGTCACCGGAAACGTCAAGAAACACATTCGTAATGAAACTATGTCAAGCATTTGGTATTTTGAACAAACTCATTAGAGCCATTTTTGAGAAACCCCGTAAAGATAATTCTTTGGAACTTCTATTTTAAACAGTCAAAATTGTACTAGATAAATATGTGTATCTCGTGAAAACGCACAATAATTTATGTAAAAATATTTGTGTGTGTATGTGTGTGTGTGTGTGTGTGTGTGTGTGTGTGTGTGTGTGTGTGTGTGTGTGTGTGTGTGTGTGTGTGTGTGAGGGGAACCACTTCGTAGATATTCCTTGTTATTTTCTAATATTTTCGTATGTAGGAAATTGTTATCCATTCCTGTAGTTTTTACCCGTGACAAGAGAACGTAATTTCAAAGCCCTCACATAGCGACCAGCCCTTTAAAGATTTGATCGCATTTAAAGCCTACTGTAATCGCATGTGCCCCTTGCACCTCGAGTACATGAAAATTGGCAATAAAATAATTTCTGCAAAAGTTAATCCCAATTAAAATGAAGTAGACAGGGGAATAAGTGTTTGTAAGAATAGTTTGTACTAGAGTACAAAAATTGTGCGAGGTAACACATCAGATTTCTTAAACAAGAGATTTATCTTGTAATTTTGGTGGACGAGGTCCTTCAGAAAAATTGTCAGGGGCGTAGAAAGTGTCCTGTCTCTCTTAAAGCGGAGCCTATGTGTCTCACAAGGAAACTATCACTATGCCCATAGATGTTTTCGCTTGAGAGTTTGAAGGTATCATCTCTGCTCTATGTGAAGCCTGTATGCCAACAATCGGGTGCGGAGTATAGCTGGAAGTACCCCAAAATGAGTCCAGAATACGTAGCAACATATAAACATAATAACACAGCATTTTACGGGAGAGATTGTTTATCCCTGATGGGCTACATATGGCACACTTAAGGAGCGCCAACTGCGATTGGACACTTGAAAGTCGGAAGCAGACTTTCAGTCTCTAGTCAGATCAGGGGTGAGCCCTCTACTGGCAGTAGAACATTTTATAAGTTAGGGCAAATGATGGTAGAGGTTTGTTTTTGTGTTTTCTTTCTTTTTTTAATATATAAGTTATGTACTGATACTGCAGTGTTTTCATGTGCCTAAAAAAAGTCTTGGTCTTTTGTGTTTTTCGTCGGGGTCGATGTCGTAGTCACCTAGACTGCGTATAAGGGAGTTGAAGTTATGGGAGAGATTTTGATAGAATGGGAGCGAGAGGGTGTGGATGTAGTCTGTTAGGGTAGGCATGTGTAGGTCACGACGGATTACAAGGTTTGGGATGTACCATGGAGAATCCGTGACAATATGGGGTAATCGAGACTGTAGGACTTCAAGGCCGTGCAGGTGAGTTTTAGCTGCTATACCCCAAATGGCACAGGCATAAGTGATGGCTGGTCGGAGCACTTGTTCATAGAGGAGCAATTTATTGGGTATGGACATCCCAGCTGGTGAGGAGGTCGGCGTATTGTTGGATTCTACGTGCAGCCATATAATATCTAGTTGACATGGAGGTTACAGCTGTGTCGTCTGCAAAAATGTACAGTGAAAAGCGGAGCAAAGAAGGTTGGGTGTTGATATAGAGAAGGAAGAGGGAGGGTCCCAGGACACTACCTTGAGGAACACCAGCTCTAATAGGACGAGGTGAGGATAATATGCCGTCATGGAGACAGAAGGATCTGTTGAGGAGATAGGAGTGTATAATATGGATCAAGTATGAAGGAGTGTTGTAGTGGAAGAGGTGGGAAAGTAAACCTTCACGCCAGACACTGTCAAAGGCTTTGGTGATGTCCAATAATAGAGCAGCAACATACTGATTACGGTACACCTACGTTACAGTGTACACTTCTTCGACCAACCGAAGTAGCTGATGCTGGTTGGAGTGTTGAGATTTGAAGCCAAATTGCTCGTCTGTAAGGACCTTATGACGGTCCAGGGTTTTCCGAAGCCTACCTAGAATGAGCTTTTCCATCAATTTGCTTATATGAGAAAGCAGACTGATGGGACGATAGTGTGCAGGAGAGGTGCCTTCCTTCCCAGGTTTGCAGATAGTGATGATTTTGACATGCTTACATGCCGCTGGGAAGTAGCCAAGTTAAAGTATTGCATTAAACAGCGAGGAGCGTCGTTTCCCACATCTGCCACAGAGCTGACGAGGGATGTCCAGCAGATACTTGCAAGTGGTCGCATGCGACACTTTTCAGCCTTCAGTTTTGGCGTTGTGGTTCTACTCTCAGCAGATTTATGGTGCACGTGGTTTATATACAGTAGGTATTATACTATCAAATTTTCAGGTGCGTAGCGGTGTGAGGGCCGTGATAGTTGCCTTGTCAGTAACGATAACCCTCTGTAACCGTGCAGGCTGTTATTGCCAGTCCGATGGCACTTGTGTCTAGTGGGACAAGTCTGCATAGACGTTTCATCTAAAACAAGTGTCGACTTCCTGTTTGGGTTTAACCGTTTCCTTTATGCTTATCTAGAAAAATGGCAACGTGTGAGGCTTGCATTCGAGATCGTTACCGCCCACTTTGACCTTGAATTTTTCGTGCTTTTCCCTGGTCATTAGACTAGTGCTGGGATGATTTATCATCTAATATGATTTCGTTTCCATAATCTCCCTTTTATTCCGTTTCCGAACACTTTCAGATGTGCCTCCGTGTTTCATGGCGTTGCCGAATAGATAGTGCCTGGACATTAGTGCGTGGTCGTTCATTGCCCTCTCTGGAAAGTTCCAGCAGCAAGACGAGTCCTCGAGGCTGTAGCAGTTAGGGACTTGCGCTTAACTCCGTGAATTACCTGCCTGTGGTCTTTAAGCCTTGGCATAACAGCCCGCTAGTGGACCAGAACATGCCAACACAACTGCCCACATACGCAAGACAGCGGTGGGCGATCATTCAACCGACACGGGGAAAAGATTTGGTCAGTATCACGGCAACCCCAGCTGGTAATGTTGGTTTTTCAGACCAGGGTTAGCTTCCTAGAGTAGCTCCTCCACCCCGCAGTGGTGGGATCGATCCCAGGCGCATTCTTGGCAGGAAGCCGAAGCACAACACTCTAACCCACTACGCCACGGCGCAGCATACCTGCCTGTGGTCCCTTCACTTCAGGCTTTACTCTTGTGCAATAGCAATTACAATGGATTTCTGCAGGTATCATACCTATAATAATACCTATACAACTTAAAACTCCTTTCTTTTTTAATTTATATGTCGTAATTATCACCTAAAGTAATATAGTTGGCTTTGGTGGTTAGAAGCAATTATTCATCAGCAGTGATAATCTTAAGTGCAGCAGCCAGTCGAGGTATATGAAAGAAGTGCAAGATCTGCAGGCCTAGATGGCCTACTACCCGTAGAAAAGGGTTCAACTCTATCAAACCTAGAGCAAGTAACCCATTTCAGTTTCTCCGTCCGCTTCTATAACAGGTTCGGCTTAAGCAGCCAGATAATTATTATTTCATTCTTGGCCGTTGAAGGATCCGTTTCAATTTTTAAAATAATATATAATACCTTTTAATTCTTATTCCTTCTCTGTTTATTCTACTTGAATGGAGGACTTACACCCCATAGAGGTTTGCAGATGGGCGCTTTGGGTCAGATTGCTATCTAGGACTAAACTCTGGATGAGAGAGTGTAGTCAGGATGGATAAATTAGCCCGAAGAATGGAAATGATATGAAATGATGGCGAAAGAAGAAAGAAAATGTGATGACACAGCAATTGGTAGAATAAATGTTGCAAAAACCGGAGAACCCTAAGAACACCCGCCCAGCCACACCTTTCCATTTCGTCTATCACAAAGAACATCAAATTGGTGTTTTCTAAAATACTGTTATCACGCCTATTATCCCTTTTAAGCATTTTATTATGTTTAATAGAACTACTTTTGTACATGCCTTATTTAGCATGTTTCTTAATTGTTTGTTATGCTTTCTCTCTATAGAAATCTCACAATGAGAAAGCAGAATGGCTTTTCTTTCAATATAACACAATTATATTTAGCACTGACGTTTAATCAAAGGCTGTAATAAATTGAAATTGAGTTTTTATTTATGGATGCTCTTTAGCTGCTGTAGTCCCATTCTATTGTATATTGGACGTGAGAAACCGCTTAATTTTGTTCAGAGGCCTGTCTATCAAGCTTGAGGTTCTTATATATGCCGTAAATCTACGATATAGGACCACCGGTTTTACTTCCCTTCCGAAGGAAGCCATGCTAAGGACTTTTACGCCCGAAAAGATTCGTTGCCCTATGTGGGATTTGAACCCACAACCTTGGGAACCAGAGCCTGGCATGTTACCCCTAGACCACGTAGATAATACGTTTTTATATATTAATTTTCGAAAAATTACTTTGATTTGAACCTCAGACCTTAGAATGTATTATTATTATTATTATTATTATTATTATTATTATTATTATTATTATTATTATTATTATTATTATTATTATTATTATTATTATTATTATTATTATTATTATTATTATTATTATTATTATTATTATTATTATTATTATTATTATTATTATTATTATTATTATTATTATTATTATTATTATTATTATTATTATTATTATTATTATTATTATTATTATTATTATTATTATTATTATTAGTATTATTGTTATTGTTATTTATTATTATTATTATTATTATTATTATTATTATTATTATTATTATTATTATTATTATTATTATTATTATTATTATTATTATTATTATTATTATTATTATTATTATTATTATTATTATTATTATTATTATTATTATTATTATTATTATTATTATTATTATTATTATTATTATTATTATTATTATTATTATTATTTAATGTAAGTCACCATATAGACTGTGATGATCATATAACCTTAAGGATGTATTATGTGAACTAAAAGCTTTGATATTAACAGAAAAAAAACTGCTGCAATTGATTTTATCTACTTTGTGTAAAATAGAACATTACAACATCAAATCAAGTATCGTAATGGCCTACTTTACCGTGCGTTTAAGTTAAAATTAATTTCATGTAAATAGACTACTGAAATTTCAAAGTAAATCAAAGTCAATATTTAGCTGCAAATTCCTATCAGAATCACTCTGTCTTGCAAAAGTGTATATTTGTATGTTCCCCTAGTTACTGTTAACCTGGTTCGTACATGACCCTCTGCATCCAACTATCGAATAGAAAAACAATGTGGGAGAGAGTAGTACAATGGCGCTCATGTAACATTCTTGAGACAAAATGATTCTAGTAGATACTGCACACTATTGACATCTAGCGGACAGTCGAGGTAATTCACAGGAGTATCGTGGCCGTACAGCAGTGTATGCGGGTTTGTTGAGAAGAAGCCTGTTTTATGTGAATTTCTTAGTGCAGATACACCAAGATCATTACAAGGTAACACTAAATAGATATTTAAACATGTTTTATAAAGTACATAAGTTGAGTGTGATTATTTATGGCTGCCAATTTATACTTTAGTCCATTTTGCGGTACTGTGTTTGAAGCGTTATTCTCATGATAAATCCAACATGTCGTCGGCGTGTAATGGCGCTCAATCATGGACACTATTACCCGCCAGGCGAGCGCCATTGTCCAACACGCATTTGAATGTTGAATTATTTTATCCAACGGATCACCTAAAATGAAATGTGATTTGTTACTTTCCATTAATTTTGTACAAAAATACAAATAAATAGCAGCTCGTGGGTTTCAGTGCACTGATATTTAGTCTCTCAACCCAGGTCAGATTAGTAATGAAGATTTTATGGACGCAGAAGACTTGCAAATACCGGCAGGCCAACAACCAAAGAATAACATAGCACTTTCTGTTGCGGACGAAGATCAATCATCGCCTAGTGGGCCTACTCATCAAGAAACGCCTATATTGGACATGACTTCATCAATAACCTGTTCCATCGCCAACAATATCAGAGTGCTCTACCATTTTCCTTGTTCCAGTTTGTAGAATTAGGCCTATCCGTTCCTCACCAATCACTTCTGTCTCCACAGACCTAGAAACCCCAAAAGCTCTACCAAAATTTCCGTCGCAGATATTTCCCCCATTACAGGTGAGGAATGGGGTCTCAGATTCTAACAGCCTCCCCAATGAAGGAACAACTGCAGGAAGAAGAAAGACGGCGGTCCCTAAAAGGTTGCACAAAAAAAATGGAACCAAAAGGAATATCACCAAACAACCCTGAAAGAAGAATCCCCCCAAAAACATAAACCAAAAAGAGGAAGGAAAATAAATTTGCTGATAGCTCCAGTGACGAAGATTCCATCAACAAATTAAACATATGTGACGTTGACGAACTTGACGATTTGGAGCCCGTGTCAAAAGATATCCGCTTTATTTGTGGAGAATTTGGACAAAATAACGAACTGTGATTCCGTTGTGTCTCCTGTTCTGAGTGGCACATAAGGAATGCAGTGGAGCCGACACGCCTGGTAGTTATAAATGCGATTATTACATAAAGAAATATTAAATTGGAAAGTAATTGTTCTTTGACACTAGCCGTGTGTAGAACGCACTATGAAAGGATACAGCCAGATTGAAAAATGCAATGCTATAGCCGCGATTTGAACCACAGATCTTCTGATATGCGTCCAGCCGCTCTAAACCATTGATCTACTATGGCCAATGTGCCAACATGACATTAAATTCTCCAACTGACTCGTGTTTTCCCGGTAAACCACTAGGAGTTCTCATAAAATGAAAATTAATTGTTCTTTCACACTAGCCGTGTGTAGGGCGCACTATGAAAGGGTAGAGCCAGACTGAAAAATTCAATGCCATAGCCGGGATTTGAACCACGGATCTTCTGGTTTCCGTCCAGCCGCTCTAACCATTTGAGCTACTATGGCCAACGTGCCAGCATGACATTAAATTCTCCAACTGATTCGTATTGATTTATTCAGTTTCGAGCGCCATTAACCGACAAGGAGGGCAGTAACGCTCGACCCAACCTTTTATATTTGTTTATTTCCATGGCTTCCTGTTTGAATAAATGTCTTAATTTGTATTCCTTTCTAGAGGCTATTCATGTAACTAGCAATTTATTGTTTTACAAATGATTTTTATAACTATACCTAAGGTTGCTGAGCAATGTTTCTTAAGTGAGCGCCATTACCCTACTCTCCCCTATATAACCATCGTTTAAGTATATACTTATTTTTTTGTCAAAGTAGATAGAACTTTATACGATACCTACATCAAATTACAATACTTGACCTATGGTCTTGTCTGATAATATTCGAATCTCGTATTATAATTTGATACGTTAGGATACTGATATCGTAAATAACATTAAAATTAGGGCCCAGATTTTTGGGTAGAATATCCCTTCATTTTATATGTCCTTTTTTAACACGTGATAGGCTAGATAACTGCCATTGTTTTTTTAGTTACAGAATCATTTTTTTTTTCATGTGGTTACAGTTGTTATAGACAAATAGCCATTAAACGTTACAGCATTCATCATCGCATAGAAATTGTGTAAATTTATTATCAAAATGGATCATCTGTTCGCTAAACCCTCCGTGTATTGCGTGAAATTTACGGTGTGCATAATCGACCCTGCGAAGAGAACGATTCGACGTTTGATCGATAAATTTGGTGTAACATGTCATACTGCTCTCGCAGAATTTCAGAGGTTTCATCTTTTTTTTTTTTTTTTTTTTTTTTTTTTTGTAATTTACATCCTCCAACGTTGTCATGTCAAATAATAAATAGAATGGGAGAAGTGATGCTCAAATGAGCCCAGGGTCCATAGAGCTTAGAGTTACCGACATTCGTCTTTCAGGCTAAGAGAAAACCACGGAAAAAACCTTATCCAGGTAACCCACCCTGACCGAGATTCGAACTCGGGACCTCTTGAACGTGAGGCAGACACGCTACCATTTACGCTATCCATGCGGACATTTCTAATGTCGATGTTAATTGGCCCCCGAGATCATGTGATTTAACGCCGTTGGATTACTTTTTGTGGGGTTATGTTGAATCTCGAGTTTATGCCAACAAGCCGGAAACAGTAAATGATCTTATAAATAGCATCACTCGTGTTATTCGTGAAGTTGGACCTAATTTACGTTCTTCTGTCATTGAAAATTGGGTCAGCCGTATACGTACAACACAACAAAGTCACGGCAGTCACAACTGATGTTCTCTTTCACACATGACATATTATGTTCCAAAATAAAAAAGAAATAAACCTCTATCATTTGTAGAACGTGTTTTATTTAAGTTCAAAGATAGGACATTCTTGAAGAGCCTATGTATGTAAAATAGTTGTTTCTAGGTTTTTCTTGGTTAAAATAGGTTTTTAAAATGCTTTGTTTGGTTGTCAGCAGATGTACTTATAGTTTTGTTTTCCTGTTACTTATTTGTAAGATATATTCATGAACTTGTTTCACAAAGGTATACATTGTCAAAGTTAGGCATCGACAAACGCACAAAATGGAGTTTACTATTTGCTTTCTAGGTTATTTTTTCGGGGGGGGGGGATTGTAGTAGATGCATACATACCCAAATTTTCTGGAGTAAACGATTTCGTATTGTCCAGTAACACTCCTATATGACGAAAACGTTCTTTCAAAAGAATATGACGTCATTGGAGCGTAGACCATTGATGTCAGTGCAGCAGGTTCTAGGGGTAGCTTTCCTGTAGGTATACTTTTCTCTCTGCAATACCGAGTTTATGATTTTCATGACTTCAAAAGCAGCATTTCGTTGAATAATCATCTGCAATCTCGAAGTACATGCTTTAAGTAGGCTATAGTCTTCCTGAGTTCCTAATAACTGCATGAAGATGTCACCACATGTCATGTGTGCTAAGTTTAACGGGAGTTTCAATCGTAAAGATATCTCCTTTCCCTTTTGTATCTACGAAATATTTGTAAAATTATTTCTGCATATACTTATCTCGATTTATATAGATAAGATGGAAATAAAAGCTTTTGTGAAACCAAACAATGCATTCTATTAAGTGGAGTACTAAAAAGCATATATCTCACAGCTGGAAAGAACTACTCGAGGGAAACATTTCTCCTGTTTCCGTTGTGTTCCATTGTGTGCTTCTGCCTGATAGGTATTCCGGAGGAGCAGTATTCGAAGCTTCGTCGGACTGATTTACCCATACATCTTTTCTTTATTGAAATGAATGTCATTTAGGGGTGCATTTGACTTGTTTTATTAATTTACTCTCGAATATGACCTTCCAAATTAACTATGAACATACGAAAAGAACATACTTCGTTTCAAAAAGGGAAAGCAACTATTTGGTTATTTTAAGGGTCAAACTCTCATTTAGGTTTTTTCTTTTTATGTGAGATAAGGTTAAAACCAAAAGATCCGAGCTCTAATTATCACGGCAGAAAATATAATATTATACATTGCTTATATATTATATTGTTCCTTATACGAGTTTTATATCTCTTCTGTTTTCTATGCATTCATTGTTTGTTTCAGAGTACCTTTCCCGCTCGAAGTTATAGACAGGACGCAGAAGCAACGGAAAGCAACATTAGTCACATCTTCGCTGCCTTACAGTCCAATGAATACGTGATAAACTGTTACACAATATTTGGCAAACTTGTAAATATTTGTAAATTATAAACCACACTTTTTTCATATCCTCAGAAAATTGGACATAAGAATTGTTTTTAACAATTCTGTTCAAATAGTGTTTTGTTTCGATCTTCGTTACCAAGCAGGCGACAAACTGTTTAAATTCTAACGACATAACATTTTTGAAGTAGGTGGTTGTTAAAAGAATTGAAGATTTGTTCCTTAAGAAAGGAAAATAAAAATTGGTGTTCACAAAACTAGACACAATGGAATCAGTAACAGATCGTGAAGAGAGTAGCATATATGTAACGCTTCATGAACAATTTAAAAGTTACAAGACTTATTTTAATACTTATCAGAGCCCTTTCGATGCTAAGGAAGACGATGCACCCGCAGTTTTGGAGTGTGAAAAGAAATGTGCACAACTGTTACGGAAAATGCAAGAATTAGTAAATATGAAACTTGAAAACGTGGAATCTAATGAAGCAGAGTTTCCACGTCTGTTAGCTCTGAAATGTGCCATTATATACGAGAAAGGTCGAACACTAAAACATTTTCGCGATGAAGAACTTGGGTTGGAAACTATGGAAGAAGCACTGTAACTGTCTGCTGATCACCAGCATCTTCCAGAGCTTTCCTATCTGATTCTCAGGATGAGCAACACTGCCTCTTACCTGCAGTACAAACTTGAACAGTGTGATAAAGCATACAATATATTACAGGAGGCGAGAGCTATTTATCGCCAGATAACTGACGGAAACGTTGTTAACCTTTACACCGTTGACGAACTGTTTGCTGAAGATACGGTCATTACACCCAAAGCGGAAACGAAAACCTTGCTGGAGCGACTGATGACGAGCAATATTGAGATACTTTGTGTTGTTTGCGACGAATTGGGCCGCCAGGAGGACTACTTCATATATGCGCATGAGAAGCTGGAACGGCAGCTTCGAGATCCTGAAAATGAACCAATGATGTGGGCAGCAGATGCTGGCAGATTGGCTTTCGGATTCATGAGTCAAAATCGTTTCTGGTAAGCAATATTAGTTATATTTTAAGGGTAAGCTGATTTCGGCTTTAGGTTATAGTATCAGGGTAAACGTAGTACCATTTACCAAGCAGGTTGCCGTGAGTACTCATGCTCAAAATTAATCGATACAAGCCTCCTGCGCATTTAATCAGGGACGTATTTAAAGGGGGGAGGGGTCCAGGGGGTCCGGACCCCCCCAAATTAACTGTCGTTTTAATTTTGTAATAAATAGTTTAAATAAAGCTCACTTTAAAATAAATTAAAAAAGTTTATTCAAGCTTCTAATCTTAACGTCTCTATTTACTGTCAGGTAGACATGATGTTATAAAGGGTGAAGGGTGCGTGCGGAACAACTGTAAATGTAAAGGTTTCCGCCCCTAATCGAGAACTGTTTCTTTTCAACTTTCTGGCATATCCTATATCCAAGGTCAAGTACGGTGGTAGAAGTACAGTCCGCTGAAAAATAAACAGCATGAATATAGTACTGTTATTGAATTTATAACTGAATACAGTTAGTGAATGAGTGATTTGGGGTTTAAGGACCGTCGACAACGAGGACCTTTGGATCCCATGAATACAGTATGCAACACTAGATACTGCACCTAATGAACATGTGATGTAGGTGAGATACGCCTTAATGAAAATAACTAATTTCAGTAACGCAACACTCTCCACTGCTTACAGATAGTCTGGTTTATTAATGCACGTGGATTAACAGTCCTCATTAACATCGAGGGCTGCGGGGTTTAAAGAAAATATGGTTGGATTATTTCTTTTTATGCTCAAGATTATGCAAAAGTTAAGCTAGTAAAATATAATTACGTATTCTTTGTCAGAACTACATTACATTTGTTCCACGTGTAAGTGTAACGTTTTAAGTGAAAGATGGCGTCAAATTCTGTAAGTTATACGAGCAACCTGCATAATTATATCAACAACTTTTATACTAATTATTAAAAAATCAAGATCAATTACCAATTATACGACAAATAAATGTTTACATTTTACGGTTATTTAAAACGGCGGTGTTCTACATTTAAGGCCTGCAACCGTCATTCATGTGCCGAAACTTAATGATCAGTGCAACAACGAATAACACTCGAATAACGGTTTTATAATAATGATGATAATGATAAATAATATAATAATAATAATAATAATAATAATAATAATAATAATAATAATAATAATAATAATAATAATAATAATAATAATAATAATAATAATAATAATAATAATAATAATAATAATAATAATAATAATAATAATAATAATAATAATAATAATAATAATAATAATAATAATAATAATAATAATAATAATAATAATAATAATAATGATAAATAATAATAATAATAATAATAATAATGATAAATAATAATAATAATAATAATAATAATAATAATAATAATAATAATAATAATAATAATAATAATAATAATAATAATAATAATAATAATAATAATAATAATAATAATAATAATAATAATAATAATAATAATAATAATAATAATAATAATAATAATAATAATAATAATAATAATAATAATAATAATAATAATAATAATAATAATAATAATAATAATAATAATAATAATAATAATAATAATAATAATAATAATAATAATAATAATAATAATAATAATAATAATAATAATAATAATAATAATAATAATAATAATAATAATAATAATAATAATAATAATAATAATAATAATGACGATGTCGATCACGATGAGGACGATGATGATAAAATTATTCTTTAAATGTGATATACCTACAAGGTAATTAAGAATATTTTAGAAACTCTGAACGTAAACTATCTCAACGGTGCTTTCAGATTAGCGATCTCCCAGATACTTTTACAAATGAGCAAATAATGCAGGAGAGGAGCCTAAGTTTTCCAAACATAAAGGTTCAAGTGGTGAGGTAACATTAGGAAGAGACTTCATCCGGGAGATACATCGATCGGTAATCGAAACCCTGTTTCTGGGAGAAACACATACATCATACACCATACTATACTAAAGCGGCGGGTTGCAGAGAATGTTAATATTCATTAACTATCATCCTCACTAGTAATGGAGAAAAAGGGGAATAGTTAGGTACTAAACAAAGCCTTCCAATGCAGTGAAAACTCTTAATAAGTACTTTTATCCCAAAATAAATGATATCACAAGAAATAAACTTCTCTGATAAAAATATTAGCATCAACAACTAAATAATCAAACGAATCTGAAACTGCAGCTCTTTCTTTTGTTCCGACTGTACACATCTAACTTGTCCATAGGGCTGTCATTAAGAACTGAGTTATTCTTTAAACTGAAAGAAGGTTCATTGACCAATGTGAGTGTCCACCTGCTAGGGTTGAAAAGCCGGACTTAACGCAGTGTAGCTAGTAAGCAAACGTTTCTCGTATTGTGAAGGCGTTTCTCGACAGTTTGAAACAGTGTTTTTTGAGATATGAAGAGGAACGCAGAAATCGATAGTTTTTTTTCAAACCTACCAATGCGAGCAAGATATGCAGAACTAGCGCTTTAAGCGAAGTTAAACCTGAAGTTGGTGAGTTAAAAACTAAAAATGAGATGTGCAGTGTTCGTGTCGCGAGTGAAGAACTTCGCAGTTTTAATGCCGGTTGTGATATCGGCATGCTGCTGCAAGAAACAAACTGTGTCAATATTCCTAGAGATGTTAGGTATGACATACTCACAAATGATTTGAAGCCTAATAGTTCATTTGTGTTTCCCGTACTTTGTGTGGCTCTAAGAGACTCAGTTTTCAAGATAAGTGGCTGGATAGGTGGGGGTGGCTAACATACTCAAAAGTTCAAGACGGTGCATATTGCCGTTACTGCGTTCTCTTCTGCAAACAAGGCGTAGGTCAAGGCGGTCACCAAAACTTAGGATATTTGGTGACAAAACCATTTATTAAATGGAAGGATGCTGTAGAAGCATTTAACAATCACCAGACAAGTGGTTATCATAAAAACTGTGTCTTATCAACCGAGCGGTTTTTGGCAATAGAGAATGGCAGGAAAGAAGATGTGGTATCTCAGATTAATAGTCAGAGGGGAAAAGAAATTAGGGAAAATAGGGAAGCTCTTCTACCAATAATAAAAACAATTATATTTTGCGGACAAGAAGAACTGCCTCTCAGAAATAAAATGAAATGTGTAGTGTTTAACGCCCGCTTTTACTACATGCGGCACCGCAGGCGGTGACACTGATGATACATGAGATGAAGATGGAGCACCGGTGGAATGAGATGGCGGGGGAAACCGGAGGTCCCGGAGAAAACCCGCCCCAGCACCATGTTGTCCACCACAAATCTCACTTTACGGTCGCCTGGGATCGAACCCGGGTGCCTCTCAGAGGTGATTTAGATAGTGGTCCCTTAATGTTATCAAAGCCTGATAAGAAAGACGGAAAATTTCGAGCTCTCTTACGCTTTCGCCATGATGCTGGTGACAAAATATTAGAAAAGCATGTGGCTAATGCGAAGCAAAATGCAACTTATACTAGCCCCTTAATCCAGAACGAAGTCCTGGGCATATATGCCGAAATAGTACGAGGAAAGGTTCTCAGTGCTGTAAATGCTGCAGAATGCTTTAGTGTCATTGCTGATGAAGCTTTAGATATTTCCGGAACGGAGCAGCTATCTGTTTGTTTACGGTATGTCAACTCTGACCATGTTTTGAGAGAAGACTGTGTGGGATTTGTGCCTATATATGATCTTACCGGTAGCAACATTGCTAAGACAATTATACAAGAATGCGTTAACCTTGGACTAAATATGAGCAATCTGGTGGGACAGGGGTACGATGGTGCTTCTTCTATGGCTGGAAAGTTCAATGGAGTTCAAGCGAAAGTGAAACAGCTATATCCAAAAGCTTTATTTGTTCATTGTGCTAGTCATACACTAAATTTAGCGTTGTCCTCTGCACTTACTACAACTCACATTCGTAATTGCTTAGGCACTATGAGTGACATTTGTGATTTATTTCGCAATCATCCTTTTGCTGGCAACGCTTTAAAGAATAGCATTAATGAGGTGTTACCTACCAGTAAGAAATCAAGAGTGATTGGCCTTTGCAATACAAGATTTGTAGAGAGGCGTGATTCTGTCATTGTGTTTGTGGAACTTCTAGAACCGATTGTTCAGAGCCTTCAGGAGCTTTCCATAAGCAACAAATCATTTTCCAAAACTGCAGCACAACTATTGGCGGCGATAGAGAATAGTGCCTTTCTAATCTCACTATTGACGTGCGAGAAGCTTCTGTGATTCACAGTCCGCCTTTCTACGTATCTGCAAAGCCCGGAACATGAGCTTAGCTCTGCTTTGGAATATGCCAGTGACGTAGTAAAGCAGCTGGAAGCTTTAAGAAAGAATGCCGTTGAAGAATTTCACCAAATCTGTGAGCAGTGTTCAAACACTATGAAATCCCTATTTGACTCTGAAATCAGAATTCAAAGACTGGCAGGGAAGCAGACAAAAAGGGACAATCACCCAGCAGATACAGCAGAGGAGTACTTCAGAAGATGTCTCTTTATTCCATGCACTGACGAGCTGATCTCAAGTCTTAAGGAACGATTTGAACAGAACAAAGATGTATTGTCTGCTTTCGATATTTTATTGCCCAGAAATGTAGGAGAAACTAAAGCTGATAGGTTAAACAAGCTTTCTTTATATTTAGGCGGAAATATCAGTGACAGTGAAACACAGGCAGAATATCGGTTGTGGTGTCAGAAATGGAAATTCACAGAGAAACAAAATAGACCAAATGATGCCATAAGTTCTTTGGTAACATGTTCATCAGCATTATATCCCTCAATTCATCGGCTGCTTAAAATTTTAGCCACCCTACCCATCTCAACTGCCAGTGCCGAGAGATCATTTTCAACATTGAAACGGCTCAAAGCTTACCTCAGAAATAGAACTAGTGATGAGCGTTTAACTAATCTTGCCTTGTTGTCTGTATACTGGGATCAGAAAATCAATCCTGAGGAAGTGTTAAATATAATGGGCAGGAGAAGCAGGCGTGTACATAGTGTAAATAGTGTGAAAATATTTTCCATATAAACTGAAGGACTGTAATGGAGATCATCATGGACAAGGCTTCTCTTCAACAGTTTTTCAGCTCTTTGTGGTGAGTTTTCAAGTTAGACCCTTTTAATGTTACTAATATATTATTTATCTTGCATGTCTAGGAAACTTCTAGTAATTGCTGCAGTATTTCATGTGTATATTTTGGCTGGAGTCATATTTGCTACCTTTATAATTTTGTTAACCTGTCAATAGGTTTAATATCCTCTATATAGTAAGAAAGTATTGTATTGCAGGTAGTACCTGCCAGGTACATCGGTATACTGCACTGAGTTTTGACCCTAG
This sequence comes from Mantis religiosa, assembly GCA_030765055.1. Taxonomy (NCBI): domain Eukaryota; kingdom Metazoa; phylum Arthropoda; class Insecta; order Mantodea; family Mantidae; genus Mantis; species Mantis religiosa. The sequence continues at coordinate 90,932,737 of CM060954.1, read as the reverse complement.
ATATACATATAGAAGTATCATTGCGTTAATGTAACAGCGTATTTCAAAAACGAAAAATCGTAGATATATTTACATTTAGGATGTTTCGAAGATATGACACGAAGGTTTTGAAAAAATTTCTCCACACCAAACCATCCTTTAGATGGAGAAAGCCCGCCTCGGTAGCGTGGTGGAGGCGGGTCTGCCTCGCATTCAAGAGGTCCCGAGTTCGAGTCTCGGTCAGGGTGAGTTACCTGGATAAGGTTTTCTCCAGGGTTCCCCTTATCCTGAAAGACGAATGTCGGGTAACTCTAAGCTTTATGGACCCTGGGCTCTTTAGAGCATTATTTCACCCATTCCATTCATCTCCGATATGACTTAACGTTGGATGACGTAAACTTACAAAAAAAAAGATGGAAGAACTTTCGTAAATTGTTTATGTTCTCAAAAACATGTCTAACGATTCCGATTAAAATGCTTCACGTTTGAGACACAAAAATTTAAATATTCTGGGAATAGGTGATAAACACCACTTCAATTTCACTGATTATCAACTAAAAAAACCATGGCATCATAGATAAAATATCAGGTTACAAGAGAACGTGGAGCTCATAAAATGCGCAACTCCGGCAATTTCTTGTTTTCTTGTACCAGTTGTTTTCGAAACATCTCATGGTATGTAACAAGTTATATGTACATTTGGCAGTCTCAAAATTGCAGCTTTTTTTTTTCAGCTGCACAATTTCATACGGAACCTAGTTTTTTATTTATTTTTAAATACTTTAACATCATTTAACCGGATTATCATATTGAGCAGAAAATGAAACGGATGACCCCCTCAAATCAGTACACGGCCACCATAACTTAAGTTTTATCCGACATTCGTCTTCATTCAGGAAACTTATCTTGATCTCAATTGGAACTCGCTTTGGCGGTGCACAACTTTCGTTCATGAGGTGGAGCTAAGCCTTCCTTCCCCTCGCGCGGCAATGTTGGCCACTACCTCTTCACTGGGAGTCAGACACGGTACCACCACATTATGGAGGCGAGCAACCGTGCTTTATATGAATAGTGAAACTGTGTGAACCAGAGATTCATGTCAGTGTACGGCATCAATGTTTACTACCTCTACCACGTGCTTAGTAAGCACAAACGTGTTATATTCCATTTAAAAAATTTGATTTCGAGATGTCACCAGGAATGCAAGTTTAGAGGAAACCAGAACAAAGACAAAAATTAAAAAAGAATGTCTGCACGCACGCTCCAGTGTGTATGTTTTTTGTGTTTGCTAATAGCATATTACAAAACCCAAAAATTGGAGGAATACGAAATGTAGGTTTTAATTTCGTTATCTTTCAAGGATGCGAAACGAAGATTTTCAAGAAAATCGTCCAAAAATTGGCTTCAATAATTTTAATTAAAACACAACATATTTAAGATACCCTATTGTGAATTTTTTGTGGAAAAACTCGAAGTCCACTTTACTGGAAGTAATGTTCGTATAACATTTCTAAACTTAAGAAATTAACGAAAAGTTACTGCACAGCAGCTGTAGAACTCGTTAAAATATACAAATAATGTCAATTACAATAATGTATTGCAATGTTAACCAATTCCGATATATTATCTGTTGGTAATTACAATTCTCAGATACTTACTTAAAGGTATTTAATTTTTGACTTCTAAGTTCCTATTCCCTTTTTCATTCAAGGAGAACTAATACTTTAAATACATCAGTCAGTGGTTCGCTTTTTAAATATCTGATTATTGCTTATACCAGTTTATTCCAGCTATAAGAAAAGAAACTGTGCAACTAAAGGCCTTTCTACAGACTTTATCCAAAGAATCAAGAAAACAAATTTTTATAAGAAGAATTTTGTAGAAGCTTGGGTGGGGAAGGTCAGTTTTTTTGTTGTTGTAATTTTACGTCCTCCAACGTTAATTCATATCGGACGTTGACTGAAATGGGTGAAATGATGCTCAACTGTGTCCAGGGTCCATGGAGCATAGAACTACCCGACATTCGTCTTTAAGGATAAGGAAAAATCTTGGAAAAAACATTATGCAGGCAACTCATCCTGGGCGAGATTCGAACTAGGGACCTCTTGAACATCAGGCAGACACGCTACCATCTACGCTAGCGGTGCGGGTAGGAGAGAAAGTCATGTGAATGTAACAATACATTTTTTTTAAATTTTTATTAACATGATAAAAACACATCCCTAATTAACTGTTAAAAGTAAATAATTCAACATAGAATTTTTGGACCCCCCCCCCCCGGAAATTAACTTCTAAATACGTGCCTGCATTTAATGATGCAGTTTTCTCAAAACTGCAACGTTTCATGTATTGCATTTTATCAAGAATTGGTGTGTCTTATTAATATACTCATAAAACGAGTTAGATAGGAGGTTAAGTTAGTTTTATAGAAGTATTTTTAAGAAACCTGTAGTTTTAGATATTGCAACCAACCTTTAGCGTCGTTACTATTCATCTTAGTACATAATCATATATAAATGTGCCACAAGGCGTTTTACCCTTGTACTAAACCATACGTGGCTTTGTTTTCCTACTTTCTCTGATTAGTAGTGACCAGTAATGGAGAAAATAGTGTAACAAATAAAATCTAAGAAAGTCTACCCACCATCCCTTTTTAAGAGGTTTTCAATTGTAGCATTTATAATATTTAGGGTTCAACGAGAACCATCGACATTAAAGCGAAAAATACAGGAGAGAGCAATAATAGAGCGGGAATGATTCATACGCAGGCCGCCAGGCCATAATTGAACAACGAAGTCCTTATGCAGTGTTTCCAGAAGCTCTAAAAACTGCTAAAGTAAAGCCACTATACAAAAAAGGAGATAAAACCGATTTACTAAATTACAGGCCAATTTCACTCTTATCCAGCTTCTCTAAAGTACTGGAAAAGATATTCTATAAAAAACTTATAGCATTTATAGAGATGAATGATTTAATATCTAAAACTCAGCATGGGTTTTGTAAACAAAAATCAACAGAAACTGCACTTTTTGATTTTGTAAATAGTGTAATAAATACTTTGGATAACAAAGACAAAATACTAGGCGAATTTTTCGACCTAACTAAAGCATTTGATGTACTAAACCACAATTTACTATTCCAAAAATTAGAACATATGGGCATTAGAGGGCATGCATTGGAATGGATCAAATCATATCTAAAGGACAGGAAGCAAATAATAGACATTTCACATACAGAAAAAGATCGCATTAAAGAATACCGATCAGACACAAAATATAAGTTTGGTGTACCACAAGGTTCTATTTTGGGCCCTATTCTTTTCTTATTGTTTGTAAATGATTTACAGTAAAATATTACAGCTAAAACAACAGTTCAATATGCTGATGACACAAATAGATTAATTGAAAGCAATGCACTTGAAGAGCTACAAATCTTATTGAGCAGAATGTTCAGTAATATTTCTAAATGGTTCAGCAATAATAATTTAATTGTAAACTTGGATAATACACATGTAATTCATTTTCAGTTTTCGCAGAATAAGTCTCCTGTACAATCACAATTAATATGTATTAATCAAGTAATTAAGTATGTAAATACAACTAAATTTCTTGGTCTTTGGATACAGAGTAACCTAAAGTGGGAGACACATGTTGATCATCTAATTAAAAAACTGAGTACAATTTCTTATAATTTCAGACAACTGGTACACGTAGTTAACATAAAAACTCTCAGAAGCGTGTATTTTGCATGTGCTCACTCCATTTTAAAATATGGCATAACATTATGGGGTAACTCACCACATTGTAAATCATTATTCATAATCCAAAAACGGATTCTAAGAATACTTGGAGAAGTTAAATCAACGTCTGAGTGCAGACCATTATTTAAAAAATTTAAAATCTTACCTCTCCCATGTATTTTCATTTTTGAAATTTAAAAATTTACAAAGTCAAATTTAATGAAAGGAAATGACCACAGTTCATAATCATAATACTAGACAGAGAATGGATATTCATGTGAATAGAAGTAACACAAAGCTCATCAAAACAGTGTAATAAACCTAGGAATCACTTTTTTTAATAAACTGCCGATAGCCAGTAAAACCTATTGCAAATTTTCAGCATTTAAAAAGTCAGTTTTGGCATACTTGCTAGACCATTGTTTTTATTCTGTTAGTGAATTTATGGAAAGTTTATAATATTGTTACATTTCTGAATTAATTGTATATATTATAAAATTCTTGAGATATCTTTATAAAACATTATTTTGTACAAACACTGACTTGTCCTTATTGGATGTGACTTGTTAATTTACAAGTATAGTTAACTGCACTGTAAATTCACAATTTGACATGTTTTATATCATAGTACTCATGTACAATGTATGATTTACAAGATGAATAAATTATCTATCTATTTTCGTTATTTAAATTAATGTTAGTATGTGTATATATGAACTGAATTCAAATAACCATAAGATAATAGGTATAAGCTTGGCATTCACCACTCTTAACTTAGCTACTGTCGCACATTACATTAATACGGTATGTTGAGCTCGGTCCTTGCGCATGCGCAGTATTTACAAAATGGAGTAATTTGTTTACATCGCGATGTTTTAGCTGCGCCATGGTCGAATGTCAGACCGCTTGACTTTCACCTGGGTTCGATCCCAGGCGACCGAATGTGAGATTTGTGAGGGACAACACGGCACAGGGGCGAGTTTTCTCTGAGATCTCTGATTTCCCCAGTCATCCTTCCACCAATTCTTTCATTATCATCTTTCCTTTCATTCATTTTGCCATCTACTTCATTCGCTTGCTTACCAAGCATCGGGCTGATCTTCCATCCTGGGTTCTCTAACTAATTCAGAGTTTCTGTTCCTCAAACCGACGCCTAAAGGCATAAGGGCTTGAGGAAAAAGAATCCCCTAACACCATGATAGTGGAAAAACTAGGGAAGTTACAGAAGAAGAAGAAGCGATGAAGATTTAAGAAACTATTACAAAGTAGACCGGATGAGTCAAAGCTCTTGAACAGTCACAATTCCTCTTAAAGCCACCTTTATTTTGTATTAACCTTTCCTAGATTACATTTTATTTTGTAACATAGATTTTAGTTTTAATCGAGATTACTATTGCATTTTATGACAGGATTGTTTCAAATTTTTCAAATATATAGCAAATAACACTCTAGAGACATTTTAGATTATTTTTCTACCATAAGAACCTTAATTTGGACACAGTCAAAATATAGACATTATTAAATTTAAAGGGAGTCGATTAATGACACTAAACAACACTTTTAAATTTTTCCGGGACATGTTTCAGAGACTTTGCCTCTATCCTCAGCCGGCCATAGAGGATAGAGGCAAAGTCTCTGAAACATGTTCCGGAAAAATTTAATAGTAAGTGTTGTTTAGTGTCATTAATTGACTCCCTTTAAATTAATTTATCATAACAACACTGTTTTCAACACTTCCAAGAAAGGAATAGACATTATTGTTGCTCATATATCATGGTGTTTTTGCTTTTGCAGAACAAATTGTGATTGCCTTTGTATTTCTGATCTTATCAATGATTATTAATTTATTTTCAAAGCACTTACAGTAAAAAGAGGAAGTATTGCATTGCACCCAGAAATTTGCTACCAAAATTTCAGACTCTTGGAAGAATAAAAGGAATAGAGAAGGTCTGTGCATGTGTGTGTCCATCATCTTGATTGTGCATTTTACTGTCTATGAACTGTATAACTTAAAAACAACCAGTAAGTTAAATATCTAACTTGGAATCTAAGTTCAGCATCTTCCAAGGATGTGACATGAGGATCCTCAAAAATATCTCCAAACCCTAACTTCGCTTTATATGGTCTAGTTTTTGGGAAAGTTTATTTTCTTTAAAATGGTTCTCAACGATTTTGATTAAATTGCCATA